>JAYJMB010000193.1:1751-16182 GCA_036873735.1 Pouteria campechiana
GATCTTTGTTATTTTATCAAAATTTTAATTTTAGATCTTTAGGGACTGCAAGTAGTTTATGCTGTTTGGTGACCTGTATTCTTGTTCTTTTAATATTTTGTGTATGTTGCTGCAAGCGATCATTTGTCTAGACAGATAGATCTCTGCCTCCCTCATTTGTCAAGGTTCTTGTCTCCATTGTCGTTTAATAAAGCTTGTGTTTTCTTTCCCATTCTCGATAAAAGCCATCTATGCTATTTAATTTTCATCAGCTGTACGCATAGTCAATTTAGTCATTCTTGAAGACATTACTCACTGACTTTAATTTAATTGTTTCTAACGCTATATCTTTGCAAGTTTCTCATGTTTTTCTCCTGTTTCTTATCCGTCAAGATACATCTCTTTCTCTCTTGCTTGGAGACTTGTTTTCTTCATTTTTTTCTTTAGAAAATACCTTGTATTTGTCATTCAATTTTGACGAGGTATTCATTTCGGTCTATATTGTTACTTGAGGTTTCTTTTTTTTGAAAAAGAAAAGACCTGTTGCTCTCACTGCATGAGGTGTGATGCATGCCACTGTAAAACTAATTAATGCAGACTCTTCCATGCTTGTCTAGGACTGGTGGCTTTTCTCTAGGTAAGAGAACAAACCTATCTTGTAGGCTTCTGTTTTCTCAGCTTTTCAAATTTACCTGACCACCACCACCGAATTATACAGTCTCCCTCTGGAATAAGTAACAAGATTGTGGGTAAGCTTAAAAATACTTTCTATAAATATCTTACAATACTATTTATAATAAAAATCTTTAAATGAGTCATTTCTTATCAGAGATTTTACCAAAACATACTGATGGATGTTTAAGACATGCACAGGTTTTCTTTCTTCTCAACATCAGGGGAGCATTAATTCATGCTTACCATTGCTGATGTGAAGCTTGATGACTACCTTCCCTTTCAAGAAACTAAAAGTCATCATAACATGCTACAAATGGATGCCATACGTGAAGAAAATCTCTTACCAAGTATTTTCATAAGAAGCTTGCTTACGCTAAAACCAATGTAGATTGTGGAAACCTCGATTGGCCTTTTGGTCTTATTTTCAGGCTCTATAGATGATTGAAATCTTAGTGGTGGTGACATTTACATGACAACTCATTCATTGAACGTACTTGGTCAGAAAGTCCACCACCAAGTTTCCATAGTTATCATCATCTAACGCAGATATCCCCATCCTCATGGTTTTGCACGGACCCACCGCCCACGTCCTATTTTCGAAACTCATTGGTACAAAAATTGTACCGTTTATTTACGCAAAATGTATATTTGAGTACAAGCAAAATCAACCAGAGCAGATGCAGAATTCAATGACATTGGTTTAATGCACGGTCATTTCGATGACTGTTTTATGATGAAGAACGTGGTAAATGGAAATTGAATACATTGTCTTGTGCCTTCATGTATGCTAGCTAGCATGAGTGGTTGCTAGTCTCATTAAGGCTTGGTGGTTCATGGCTCTTTATAGGGGCATGCTGATGTAGTGACATGTGGTGAGAGTGAATGAAGATGCCATACATAGACGTTTAACGTGAAGGTGGTGAGCTTGAGAGGCAACCAAGTTTTGGGAGGCGTCATAAATACGGATGGTGGCACGTCATGTAGCTGGCCGTGGTGCATTAATTAAGGGGCGTTTAAAGGTGGTGAAGATTAGTTTCCTTCAATAGAAAGGCTCCTGAGCAGTGTGGTTTGCAGATTTGCACCCCGCCCATCAGATGAATGATTGAAAATCGCTTTTGAATCAAAATGCCAAAAAAAAGAGTAGCGGGAAACATTTGACGGACTTGTAAAATGATGGTGACCTATATATTTATTTGTTTTGTGCGATGGTGGGAGGGAGGGGGACGTTGAGCATTGCAGACGGGGAGAGGGAGAGGGAGAGGGGGAGGGGGAGATCCGGGAGCGGTTGTGTGTGAAGGGAGAAAGGACGTTTTTTGGGAAATGAGACGAGGGTCGAGTCGTGCTGCATGACAGCTTCCGTCTTGCAGAGGAGACCGCCAATCTCTTTCTCCCTTTTTTATCTCTCTCATTTTCCATGGCATCGTACTTGCGTACAAACAGAGGAGAAATGACATGCTGTGAGATCGTTGCCGTCTATCTTGTCTCCCTCCGTCCCTCTGCATTTATGAAACACGTTGTGTTGTGTAGAGGATTCCTGGGGCCAGTAGGCTCGCAGAGTTACAGGGAACACATGCAGCAGTTGCATGCACCCACCCCGCCACCGGAGTCAATGCATCAGTTGCACACGAATAGCATGGGATGTTGACGTTTACGGGTCCCACCATTATGGTACGGTAGGATGCTAATTCTAAGGTCTCAATTCTACTTTCACGATTTCATCGCCGGGTGGGTTTCTAGCACCCCTCATTGTCTTCAGCTTACTACACTGATTCAATTGAATCTAAACCGACTATTATATCTAGTTCTGTACATTTATGTAATATATTAAAAATTATCTAGATTGAAAACTTGATTAACGGAAACAATGGAAATTCTTAAATATGTATATGAATTTATTAATTTTATACTCCACTAGTGATTAGATAGACATCGGTTTCATCCACATTGTTACCCTTGCATAGATAAATGACTGCATTAAAATTTAGATGAATTTAATACTTAGGAAAATTAAAATTTTAAATAAATTTTCAATTTTACATATTATATATATTTTTAGGCTCTGCCAAAATTAGTGAAACCATACATGGTAAATCATACGAAACCAACTTGCTGCTCAAACAACTCCAGCATTTGCATTTGTGAGACCAATATTGTATATGATGGCTTTTCTAACTTGTACGATGACACGATAACCCTTTTTTTTAATTTTTATTTACACCAAGACAGGTCATATACGATGCTCTGATAGTCTTCCATTTTTTTAAAAAAAATTATTTTTATTAATTCTCATTTGATGTGGCCTACATAACATTAATTTCAACGAGAAAATAAAGAACCAAATTTGAAAGACTGTGCACGGCCGGCTTAAACACAAACGTCAAGGTGAAGCTGATCACTGTTAGATTTAGCACTTTTGTAAAAATGCTCTTGCGGAAGCGCTTTTATGAGGAGCGGTAATTTATAACTTCCATGGAAATAAGATTTTACAGTGAGAAAAAAACGCGGTGAAGGGAGGCACGGCCAAACTGGCCCCTTACAAAAGCACATTTATGTTTCCAAAAGTACTTTAACCCCACTGCAACGAACAACAAAACAAAACGTAGCCTAAGAATTCTCCATGAGTACTTTTCATAAAGCGGAAGACATTGCGTTGCGAACTTGGGGATATACTCGGCATTCTCTGAAAGAAGTCCACTGGGTTGGAAGCGACAAGTTCTTTCCAACCCTGGCCTTTATCGTTTCAACAAGAAATAAAATAAAGCAGTTCCCTCTTCGTAGGATATTCAACACCCTTTTAGCTTTATTCAAATAAGATGAATAATTCTTTAATTGACTTTATCTTTATATATATATAATATAATCTATTTTATCACCAGGGCAAAACCAGAAGAAGGCCATAGCCAGAACACCAACGGTCCTAATATCGTATCAAAGAACATGAAATTTGGATCAAAATCCAAATGTGGATTTATTTTACATACTGCATCCGATTACAGGCATTTGACATATCATACATGTAATATCTTTTCTGCCTTGTACATAAATACGCAATCAAAGGTTTTGAGATGCAAAACCTTGATCTTTTAGCTTCCATCAAAAGCTTATGGGAAATGATTGTGTTCCTTTACAAATGGATATCCCATTTATCAGTTTATTAACAGAATGAATATGATATATTACACTCTTCGTATGTATAATAGAAAATTGGGCTTCAATAATTCAGACAATTAACCTCAAGCATCTGTAAACTCAAATATGGCGCCTGTGTGATTGAACCCGCATGATACTTGCAGTGCCCTCAAATTTTTGCCCAAGTTTACCATAGTGGGTTCAAAATAGTCAACATCGTCCCCATGACCCTGCATAAAAATTACATATTTAGTTACACATCTGCGATCAACAGTCAAAGAAAAATGATTTCCACCTCCAGATCACTATCAATAAAAATTCAACAATTCTGAGGATGATCAGCGTACTGTAACAAACTGTTCTAACACAGCTAAATTGATCCATTGAAGAAGCAAAAGCGCCAAATTTCCAGGACTATGAATAACACGACATTTCTTTTTTGTGAGAGGTGCTGCTAGGTTGTGATCCTTTGTCGCTTCTTTGTGCATGTGAGGCCCACAGTTTGGTGATCCAGATATCAACTATCCGACAAGCATCACCATTGTTAGGAATTGAACTTCTAATAAGAATAGAAGCTACTCTTCGAAGTTCAAACTCAACCAAGAGTAACAGACTAATACGCGAATGCTAACAGGGCAGCCACTATCCAAAGTAAGCCCCTTAATCCACCTTAGATCAACAGGTTATATTGGCAAGTATGGGATCCAGAGCTACTGAACCAACAGCCTAAATGCATTTCCAATTTCTGTCTCAGAGGCTTAGAAGCCCCACAATTGTTCTTCAATCCTATTCTTAATACTTGAAAACAGCATTCAACTCAGTTCATGACTTGAGCAACTAAAATGTATCATACATTTTGGAGTAGGGTTTCATTTGTCATCCTTATCCTTTCCCAGCAATTTGAAGTCAGCCTATAAATGTTTGATGGTAGAAATTCCCCAATTGGCCACACACCAGACATCAACCATCTGTTTTACCAGTTCAAGGATCAGCAACCATAGGAGACACATTGGCAATGCTAACAACAACCCGACCTAATATTTGCACTCTTTCCAGGGACAAGCAAGGGAAAAAGAAGCATGTAGGATCTGATAGTTTACCCCTTTCTAACTGATACAACAACCAACCGACAGGCTGTGAAAGAAATTAAGTATAATAATGTCTTTATTTGATATGGATCGAAGGAGCCAGAAACTGAGAAAGAATCAAACGAAATTGAAGATAATAATTCCATGATGCCTCTTGGACCCCAGAAATTGCAGAACACTAAGAAACCAGAATGTAGGTGAAAGAAACTAAAAATGATTGTTGGTAGCATTTAGATTAATGAAAAATCAATAGACGAAGAGCATTGAACCATGTCTATGGCATTGAAAATCAGATAGAAAAAAAAAGAAACAAGGGAAGAGCAAAAATGGAATATTTAAGATGAAAGCATGTGAGCTGAAGATTTGCGACTAATACAAAGCACCAAATCCTTTAACATATCTAATAGCTAGTAGCTACATGCTAGATCTTTGCCACAGACAACAGATATAATGCTTGAGCCCAATGAAATCTGGGAACACTTAATTCAACTATGCTTAATCATATTCCATTTCCCTAATAATCCCATAAACATGTAACAAGAGAAATAATGCAAGATTGTCATAAAATAAAGCAACTGGACAAGGTTAGCTACTTCAAGTTAAAAAGGGATTAGACCAGACCAATTGTCCCCCAGAAGAGTGACCATCTATAGAAAATGTTCCGTGAGAGCCTCCCCAGCCCCATGTGAAAACACTGCCACCTGGAAGAAACAATTAGAAAGAAGGCTATCACTATTTCCAGTCATTATAAGCTTTACAGCAGGAATTTTAAAATTACAGTAGTTGAACAAAGATGACAAGATAAAAGCTAAAGCATGAAGATCTCATTGAACTGAATGTGCACTTCTCTTCAATTAGAATGTATGGATGTCAATGCCTATGGATATCACGAGGCACATCTAATGTAAACTTGATCTATTTTGTACTCATGTTGCCTGTTTATTGTTCACTAATCTCTTTGATTTCATTTGAAAAAAAGAAGAAGAAGAAAACCAAAAAGAATCAAATCTAAGAGGTTGACAGGAATAAAACAGGAAAAGCGAGCACATGAACAGATCAGGATCTCTAATGGAAGCCCCGTGGACACACGGGGATTGATGTCTGCACAAGTGAACATCTAATCCATGTCCCCCTGAAGTCTATAATCAGATAAACTTCCCAAGACATCAGAATAATGCTCACTGACTTAGCCAAGTCTTTGATGTTCAGATCTGATTTCATGTTCTAATGGAAGTTCTGTATACTAAATGCAGTAGTGTCCTCATTCTTGCGGTTTGTTCTTATGCGATTTAAAGTGCCTGAGGAAATTACAGCCTAGTGAGATAAATCAATAAAAACATTAACTATGGAAGAAAGTATTGAAGTATCTAGAAATGATACATGTGAATGCAACAATTTCATAATAGATTTTATGTTGCAGACAAATTGCTTACCAGAAATTGCAGCAGTATGTTTCCAACCACATGACACCTGCAGCATGCACATTGTCTTTCAGAAATAACTACTAAGAATGCCAATATATAACTACAGTCCATAATATTTCAAGAGAACATATTATCTGCGAAGTTCTGTAAAACAGACCTCAGATACAGGGAATTTCAGAGATGAACTTTCAACTTTCTGTGGTGTATGGAAAGCATCTGTGCCACTGAGAATGAAGAAAATATTAATTAGCTTGAGCAATGAAATAGTAGTTCTTATAACCTCAAACTAGCAGTTCTTGAAAACTTATTTGAGTAGCAGATACCCACCCAAGGCCTAGGCAACCATTCTCATTTGAACCCCATGCGTACAGCTCTCCCTCACCTGTGGAAAACTTGATTTGATGAATGGTTAAGTGACAAAATCATCGAGAGGATAAATCAAAACAACAGGTTTCTTAGGTTCACAAGATCATTAGTAAATGGGAGATAATCAATGGGTGAGAAATTGTTAGTAAATGGGAGATCATCAATTGGTCAGTAATTGTTAGTAAATGGGAGATCATCAATGGGTCAGTAATTGCATGATATTGTCCTCTAATGGGCAAAAGGAACAACTAAATCAAAAAGGTGAGTTAGTACCATTCTTCTCATCAAGTAGAAATTTTCTATCGAAAGGGAAAAGGGAAAATTGCACAAAGGATCAGAAAGTCCCATCAGAAGTTGGGACGCCCTTACAAATTTGGCAATGAACCTGAGGAAGTCACAGGATCCTGTAGATACAGGGTAACAAGGTTCCTTGTCCCTTATCAACAAATTAAAGAGGGCAAAGATAAAAAAGATACTGGTCATTCATTTGTCATCCAAGAGGACATTTGCATGCCCATCCTAACCTTCATAAGAAAAGTTGGAGAATGCTTGATTATCGTTTGAACATTCCCTTGCTTTAACCTATTCCTCCAATGGGTCTTGAAGATGAATTGTGGTCTCTATATGAGCACACCAATAATCCGACGACTAAAAAACAAAATACACCACACCTCATCTAGCAAGGGAGTCTAGGCATAGATGCTTGCTTGCATCCACTAACTTCAAAATCAGCAGAAGTTTCACTGACCACTGTCAAGCAATCATTTGGAAACAAGAGCAATAAAAATAGGAGCTCTTTATTTGACAGGAATCGCTTTATCATCAGAAGTGCACCTATCCCCATCTTTCCAAAGACTTGGCAAAGGGAACTATTCACCCAAGCAATCTTCCTTTTGAACACAATGGTTCTCCGGCCAAAATGACACTTCTGATGGAAGGTTGACCCCTTGAAGGCCTGAACACAGGCAAAAAAATGATTCTCTTGCTTTCCATCTGTAATCTATTTTTTTGAGAATGTCTTATGCCAGTAGGATGAACTCCAATTAGTTGCTACATCCAAAACTCCACATTGATGAACTTAAACTTTGTAAGCACAAATTTTTAATCTCTACTATTCTAAAAGATATAATCTATTTAATAGAAAATTATTAGCTTCAAACTTTCCAAGTATAAGAATTTACCAGTTACAACACATGTGTGATAACCACCACAAGCAACTCCTTGAGAGAAGGGCATTTTGTTGAGGATGGATGGTGATGTTGCAGTTTTTGCTTCTCCAAAGCGCTATTTTTTTAACGCATGTATTAGTCAGCTGAACCACAAAAAACTTGAGGTGATTGAGATGAAAAGCTCCATGTTTACGAGCACTTACCAGTCTGCTCATTGATATTTCACCAAATATAAAAACATATCCTTCTTCTGCAAGCATTTGAAATAACACAAAACTACTCATTCACACCAAATCAGCCTTCAGGATAGAAATGAGCAATAAGAAATGGTTCTGAAATTACCACTGATGCAGGCTGAATGCAACAACCCTGCAGCAATGCTTGTGACCTACATTTACATGGAGTCCAAAGTAGACCATAATTGGTAAGCCCATTCTGTAATGATGTTGTATAATATGCAGCCATGCAGATCATTGAGCCACAAGAGCACGAAACCAAGACAAATAAAGCACCTTGACCCCTTCAAAATTCTTGATAAGCCTTGGTGTATATTCACTGATAAGAAATACTCTTATAAGTTATTTGATACACTACGAAGTGACTGTTTACATTTGCAAAACAAAAGAAACTGTAAGGTCTCTTTTCAACAGATGCAAAATAACATGTACACTGGATTGATGTGAAACACAAATACAAAAACTGCTTACAATCTATATATGATTAGGGACTGCATTGATACTCTAATTTCTCATGTGTACGCATGAAGTAGAAGCAAGTGTAGAATGTCCCTTTAGGCGCGCATAGGACGCAGACTAAACAAGAAAATAATAATGGAATATGTTCTCTTCTTAGCCTCCACATACAAGCTTGTAAAATTTCCAAGAGAAATCATGGTCTAGTTATTATGTGATATAATCAGAATTTATTTCTCCCGTACAAATGTCAAAATTTGGCACAAATCTAGCAGGTATTCACACATGACCAACAAAACATGTCAAGTCCAAGATGCCCTGGATCCATCCATTCCATAACTGGAAGGGGTTCCTACTTATCTCTGATCCAAAAGTAGGCCCTAGCCCTTCTTTTGCTTGGGCCACCTAATACGTCAAAAGTTTTGAAATATAAGAGAGAGGAACAGAGACAGAGAACACTGAAAAATTAAGAACAAAGAGCGGTTCCCTATTATGGCTACTCCTTCCTTCATATGCTAACCAAATTGAGAATGGGAGTAATTTTTTTATTATGCCTACACTTTCATTTATACGCTAAGTAAAATATTGCATGACAACCCCAATATAAAATAATACAGAATGATCCTAATGTTTTCATGTTACCATGCTAGAAGCGGGTCACTCCATCAAAGCATGTTAGGTCCACAATTTGATGGTTTTCTTTAATGAAAGTTAATTCACAAAGATTGATTATTGGAACTCCTTTCATTCTTCAAGAAAGGATTACAAACATTTGCAATAGTGGAAGCAGTAGATGATAGGTTGTCTTTCAAAGAATTTTACTGCATACAAATCATAGATACAATCGAAGGAATGAGTTGCAAATACAGATACTCTAAAAACTTATCACAGACATGAAAAATACAATTAAAAGAGGGGTGGGTGTGGGTAGTAGGTAAGAAGTTAAAAACATCAAATAGTGGCTCAGGCTGGTACCAGCTTGGAAGGAATAAAAAATTTATTGAAATCAAACAACAAGATGAATAATGGGGAATCAGCAATGCAGAGAACCAGAACTGGAGCATATAACATTCATGGATTCATGAATTCTAAACATTATAGGATATTCAGATCAACCTTGAATTCCTTAAAAATTCCAAAATGCTGGATTGGTGTCCATGACCAAGTCTCCCAGACCCTCCAGCCCCCCAGCTCAAGGTATGCCCTTCATCTACGCAACAACATAAATAGACATCAATTACAAGAACAGATGCTATCTTTTAGTATAAAGCCACTATATGTCAATATTGAATTTGTAATTCCATAACAAAAACCCTAGGAAAAAATTGCAAATCATTGTCACAAACAGCACAAATACAAATAGGCCACAAGTGCAATACATTGTAGCCAACCAACATTGAAGCAGAAGCATGATGGCTGGTTTAAAATGGTCTCCACTACAATTTGTGCAATGAGTATAGACAGTTCATCAGCAACATTTTAATTACATTCTCGCTCAAAAAGCAATGAATGAATATGTCCGATTATCCTACTTCTTAATGAGGCCCCTTCCTTTCACACCAGGACACATCAATGGTAGCGGCTGCTGGAATGTGAAAAAAGAAGAGTTCTTGAAAAAAAAATTCCTTACCAGTAATAGCAATTGAATGCTCTGAGCCCAAAGCTACCATTTTAATATGCAATCCATCTAAGCAATCAAGCCTATGTGGACTAGAAACCGTCTTCTCTGCCCCTGCAAACGAGTATAGAATGTAACTCATTCATTTACAGATACTACTGCTAAAATGATAGCTTATCCAACACAAACTGCCAAGGGCAGAACAGTAAATAAAACAAAGGACAAGCAAATCATAAAATACGAAGCAGATGCTAGTAAGTTTATTCTTTCAAAAAAAAAAAAAAACCATAGTTAACCGCACGCTTTACTCCATAACAGTTGGATGAAAATTTTATGAACAAATAAAAATAACTATAATAAGCCCATAATAAAACTGTTGGGAAGGGTTTTCTACTTGTTAACGTTTGAAGCCATTAGCATGACCCACCTGAAATATGGTCAGCCTGAGTTCCTTCCAGTCAGCTCAAACTGATTTAGCAAACCATAAGATTTGGGTTGGATGATAAGTATGGGTCACATTAATTGGTCTGTATAGCAGATTTCCACACATGCATGATGGTTTCAAGCTGGTGAATTTACATGTAAACTCCAGCTCGTTAGTCTCAACAAAACTGAAAATGTATATCAAGTACCCTATATTGAAATTATCCCTTTATATTTCACACCACATACTACAACTGTAAATTAAAACTAAATTTCCCACAAAATTTTGTCACTGGGGAATAAAATTGTTAGAAAAGATAGATAGCCTACATGCAAATTTTATTTAAATGACAAATACTATTTGCTTGCTACTCCAAAAATAATTTTATGCAACTTTCTATGTGCCTTGTGTTTTCTAACATTTCGAGTACTAAGTGACTAAAATCGCGTCTTTCATTTGAGTTATTAAAACATGATAATGATGGCTAAAACTACAGCTGTAATGGTCATTTTTTCGAAATTATGGAAAATATGAACAATTTTCATTACAGAGCCATCAAGCGGCAGTTAAGGGTAAATTTTTCATAATGAACAGTTTCCTCAGTAATAGATGATGGTCCCCACCATTCTGTCACTTGATGGCTATTTCTAACCATTTTTGCATACCATGTCTTTCATTCCTTCTGAATTTCAATTGAAATTTTCCTATATTTGCCTAATTTTACCCTCATATTCCTTAAATTTCTGTTATATTTTCACTGATGTCAAAATGCGTCTCCATCCTGACAGTGAGAAACATGCACCAAAACCCAAGCACACAAGTAGACACACTGACCCCTGATGAATTATATGGAGAAATATCAAAATAATGATAATGATAATGGTTGCAGAGATGGTGAAGATGGCGACGGCGATTGTCATAATGAACAATTAACAACAGTGGCAGCATATATGGGTACTTAAGGGACAAAAAATGCAAAAACAGAAACTGGAAGGTGGCAAAAAGATAAAATATTTCATCAGAGAAGTCTCAGAAACTATGAGGAAATTGGATCCCATGTTCCAATTAATAAGAAAGAAATGAAACAAGAAGCATCTACACAACTGATACTACAACCACCGTACAAGGTCATAGGAAGGAGACTTGCCAACAAGAAATTATAACAACAGCAATAAAAATTCAACCAATTTACACAAAGCAACTAATAGGGGTTATGTAACATTACTTCTTCCTAGACCAAGCTGCCCACTTGAGTTATTTCCCCACATGTAGAGCTCTCCATCCACTATAAAATGTTGCAAAAACACTTGTGAGGAAAGACAATAAAAATATTCCTTCCAAAGGCAGGAAAATATAATGGAATACATTTGGAAAAGATAAAGAGTTAACAATAAAAATAGGATAAAATACACAAAAAAAGCAAACTATATCAAGGTGTTGTTTGGATACACTGCAGAAATTATTATTATTATGACACTAAACTTCCATTGCCTATCATAACCATATATTGGGTTGTTTTTGGATGATTAATTCTTTGGACGGTCTTTTCTGAATAGCAAAGTCATTGAATAAATTTTAAGTTCAATCCCTTCATCATGTTCAATAATTCAGATTAAATAATAGGCTTAGTGTGTGCATGCACATGTGTGTATATAGATTAGATAAATAGTTCTGTCATGCTTAGATAAATAGTTTCATCATGGTTAATAACCGTACATAGTGAATCACTGATTATAAATTGACACAGAAAGGTTTGTTTCATATCTGAATCAGTTTGACTTTGGCAATGAGCATCAAGAGACTGGTTGGCCATTGACATACATGTAATGATGAACAAAAATATAATTTATGGGGAGGCATTTAATTTTTACCATAATTGATCATTGGGAAATAATGCTTAATTATAAAATAAAATGTCGATAATAAAGTTTTTTTAACAAATTAGAATTTTATATTTGTTAATAAGTGACAAATTTTATTCATATGTTAGGTTTTGTGAAACATACAATTTCTTCTTTTTTTTATTACTTTTCCTTTCCCTTCTAGCTATATATTTGTAGCTTGCTTACATAAATACAAAATGAGAAATACTTCTATGGAACTAGTATCACTGAAAATTTCAGTGGAATCTTGCTATTTCGACACATCACAATATTTTGATCAGATCAAAGTTAATCATTATATGTATCTCCATAAATAATTTTATGATTCCAAAGACACCTTGATTGAAAATTCAGGTGGCTAAAACAAATGGTAACTTATAAGATTCTCTGAAAACAATGTTTTTTATGCTGAAGCAAATGAATGTTTCCAATCTAGATAATTGTTTATGTCTTGACTAAATAAATGGTCCCAAGTATGATGGTTGACTCAGATTTAATTAAAAAATGGTTGTGTGAAAACAGCAAGTTTCACACAAATATTCGGTGGTACCAGTTCCACAGAAATATTTCTCATACAAAATAAACAGTCACTTAAGTTTATCAAAATCAAATGCACAAACAAAGCAATATAAAGAAAAGAACTAACTTTTTACAAGATGGTTTATAAAATATTTTTTTAATTTTAATTTTACATAACATGATTATTTTTTAGATTAGCATTAGCTAACTACACAAATTAATAATTTTTATTCCTAAGTTTTGATGAATTGCATACACAGAACAAATGTTTGAGTAATGCACATTAAATAGATGTATTATTTAACAAAACATCCATTAAAACCAAACCAGTCTTGGGATTAACAGGTACATGAGAAAACAAAGTTTTCCAACAGCTCTTTTATGGGTAAAACTGCCATTTGAGTAAAACCACCCTTTCTAAGAAGTAGTGCATCCAAACACACCAGAAAAAGGCACCAAAATAGAGCAGAGAAAGCTCAACGGGTAACAAAAATGCCACAAACAGTCAAAGCCCATTTATTTTTAATAGAAGAAGATTGTCATGTAAAATCTATAAAACGTATGATTTCAATACGAATGCTAGGGTTTGCATCCACATGCAATGCACATAGAAAAAGACATGGAAGAGAATGCCAAGGGTATAAAAAGGACAATGAAACTCAAGCCTCATGCTGCTAGTTAGTCACCATGTTGTCTATTTGACAACCAATCTATTCCCTTGAAAAAAGACTCACCTGTAATAGCAGATGAGTGGCGATACCCAGCAGAAATTTGGATAACTTCTTTTGGAATTCCAGGAACTTCCAATGGTTCCTGCAAATACAAGTGCAACTGTAACACAGTGTAAAGAAGACTCAAAATTGGAGTTAGTGACTAATCATATGAATTTCCATAAAGAAAAATGATCAGTCACACTAATACACAGCGTAATTTAGCTCTATATAAAAACAAGAAAGTCCAGAAAACCAAACAAGAAAAATTAATAATAACAGAAACTACCTGGCAAACATGTGTCCACCATGATTGTAGTGGATATGGTTTCTGATAAATGCAATCACAGTATTCCACGGTGTATTTAAATCTATAGTCTATATCAAAACAAGAAAGCCAAGAAAACACCCTATGACTACCATAGATATGGTTTCTGACAAATGATGAGTTGATCATATCCACTCTAACCATCAAACATGCCACCTCACCTGGGGTTGGGACCAAAAACCTGCCCAGTTAAAAATTTATGTGTCTCACAACAAGGAAAAGGTGAGATTGAGTGCCTCCAATTGAATGAGCTAATCAACTGAACCTCATATTGTCTGGTTTCAGTTGTGTTCATTCATTTGGACAGATGTTTCATGTGAATGGGCCTTTTGGTACATAAACAGACTTCAATAAAATCAAGTCTGGCAATTCATTTTAACTGCTCCTTGTTCTGTAGCCCACCCAAATTTCAGAGTCAAAACAATTT
>JAYJMB010000193.1:16282-46459 GCA_036873735.1 Pouteria campechiana
ATTTCTTCAAATAATAAAGCAAAAGACGATAATTTTTGGCATGGAAAAAGCAAGCCAAAAAGAGATGTAAAGAACCTGCCCTGCTATTAATGGATGGAGTTATCAAATAATAAAGATTAAGCAAACACAAACAGTATGGACAGAACCAGGATAGCAAGGAAACATCTTTAGCACAGTTTGTGAATATCATGACTCTTAAAGTTCATTCAAGTGGGCTCCCATCCCATATTGAAGATTGATGTCAAAAGAACATTGTGACACAATGTTAAAAAGAGGAAGGTTGCACAAAATCACAGGTCTAGAAAAGGAATTAAAAGCTATGTGGACATCAACAAATTTCATGGGAATTGAGAGGATAGCGTTAGAGACTCTAAAACACGGTAGAAACCAATATGAAAGGCTTGGTTGTTGGTCAAGCACCCAAGTGATATTCGTTGAGTACCACAAGCATACCTAAATATCTTGGTCAGCATAGAATCCCCTCGACACAATCAAGGACTCTTATTTGGAAAAGGAAAAGGAATTGGCAAAATAAACAAGATGATGAAAAATAATGAACTTCATGGGAGTAGGAGCGCAAATCAGGTCATGTCCAACCAGAACCCAACCAAACCCAAAATGGGTATTTAGGATGCTTGGTTTGGTTCAGGTTGGATATTTCCAACCCTATTTAAAAATTGGGTCAGTTCAAGTTAGGGGTCGGGTGATGGGCAGCCCAAACAATCCGAATCCAATTTCCCTCCCTCAAGTTATTTTGAAAAGAAAAGTAACTCTATACAACAAACCATAGTGCCCTGGAACCTTACCTTTCTTCCCCTGCTCACCACCTCCGGCCCTGTAGATCTCTGATATTGATTAGTGCCTCATCGACAGCTCTCAGCAATGACTATCTCAGCATTTTCCCCTCTCACAGCATAGTTCATGCCAACATCTCTTCCTTGCTTCTACAGAAGCATCTTTCTCCTTTCTGGCCTCAATATCATATTCTCCCCATCTCCACACAGCCTAGGCTGCAACAGCATCTTATCTTCTTCCCTGTTTTAGCTCTTCCAATGTCCAATCATGTAACAGTGATGCTGCATCAATGTCTCATCTTCTTCCCCTCTTTCCCTACTTCCCATCTTGACACAAAGGCAATGACAATCTATTTTCAAGTAAGGTATAACTCCCCACCCCCTCTCTTGATCTGTCTCTCTTTCTTGTTATTAATTTAGGGCATTAAGCCAATGTGAAGTTCTCAATCTCTTTGTGCCTCTTTCTCTCTTAATTAATTTAAAGTTATGTCATATAAATTCACTTTTTTTGATGCCCTTATGTAGCATAGCAAGTAGGACTTTTATGTATGATTATGAAAAACAATAAGGGTATGTATGTTCATGTGTTTGGTTTGACGTTAACGATAAGAGGAAGCGATGCTGTCAACAAGATACTATATAGGGTTGACATTACTTATATAGTGAATAAAAATGAAATAGATATTAAAAAGAAATAGGTAATAATATGGAAAAGCATGGTAGTTATGAATGATTAGAGGCAGTTAAAAATCACACCAGCATAATAAAAGAACTTTTGCCCTCCTTTTTACCATAAAGGAGCATTTACCCCTCTTTTACATTTTGTTTTGAAGTAAAAGATGGGTAAAAAGCCCTTATTTACTCCCTCCTATATTAATGTAAAATTTAACTAACTATTTGCGCACTGCTTTTTCCCATCACAATTCATTACTATCTTTTCAAAAAAAATATTTTTTATTTTTATTTTTATTCGTTTTATGGTTAACATTGTCCCTATACTATTGACATCATTACAATCTATTTTACACCTTTTTTTACTTTATCTTTTCTTTTACATCTCTTTTGCCTCAAACCAAATGCACCCTAAAGATAAACAAAAGTGCAATGAGAATTAATACTCAGTCAATTATATATCCAGCATAACATAAATTGCCAAACCAAGAGAGAAATAGCCAATATGAGTCAAAGCATGAGAAAAAGAGAAGCACCAGTAAAAGATATCAAAAAGGTGTGGAAGGACATACAAGGACATGACTTCTCACAGATGGTATGCCTAATTGTCCAAAATCGTTCAAACCAGTAGCATAAACGCACCCCTTTTCTGTCCAAACAAGGTCATATAATTACACGATTTATAAAGTTTCACCAAGAAAACAGCAAACTATATATAAACAGAATAATTGAAGGGGGCGAAAATCCACAAGCAAATAAAGTTAGCATATTCGAAAACCCAATGTCAGCAACGAGACTCACAGATTAACATGAACCAAAATGTATAAAAAGAATAGCATAACGTTAACTGGATATAATGCTAACTTTTGTATAATAATTATGAATAGATATTCTGCATGACAGAAACAAAAATATCATAGGAAGCAAGGTTACAGAAGATAAGAGATAAAACCGAACTGCATGCAAGGTTTCTGAAATAAACTCCTCTTGTTTTTCTACATTACGAAAGAGAACTTTTTTTATCATAAAAACATGAACAAGCCTGAGATGAGAGATGCCACCACACATATGGCAAGCAGGTATGATATCTGAATTATACATCAAATGTTAGCACCCTGCAGAATCTGTTAGATGCACTTGATAGGTGAGTCATGGTTTCTATGTACTCCATTAGAACAGGGGAGATGGGTGCTTGTCTACTGCCCCATTCTGTTCTGCCACACTGCCATTGATGATTGTGTGTTCGTTAGTTGACTCGCGCATGGGTAGGCAGTTGGAAAACAAAAACGAAAAAACAGGTTCATTGAAGTTCCAAGGAATCACTCAACAACAGTCGGTGAAATTAAAATGAGAACATATATATCATTCATACCGACTGAATTCATTAAGAAGAATATGAGGATATGGATGATGTGGCATGGATGAGAATATGGATGATGTGGATGGATGAGAAAATCTTTCTTTCAAAGATCTGATAAGACATATGATAAACACAGCCATCCCCCAAAGCACGGACCAGGTTAAAGATGTTATAGTTGAAGCTACTTTTGGTCCGTTAGTTGAAATCATGACTGCTATAAGCACCCCCATTGCCTAAACCCACTTGGAGTCCTGCTTGCTATATCGAAAGTCATTTTAAATGTGACAAGCCTCAACAGATGCATCTTAAACCAAAGAAATGCCCCGTTAATGAATGACCAGACCAGTATTTTAAGTCTGTAAAAATCAAGCTAATGTTTGGAATTTCTAATAACCAGCACATATACGCCGAGATGAAATCGGGACTGAAAATGATGCCAACTACGGTGATGGCGGCAGCAATACGGGAGGGAAATGAAGAATACCGGTTAGGAAAAGAGTGTGAGCTCCGCCACAGGCAATTGCCCGCAGACTATTATCATTGCTACCGTCGAAGGCAGGGCAGATGGCTGGCTTCCATTGCGAATTCAGATGCCCTACACCTAACCTGCCGAAATCGCCATTTCCCCAGAGAGCTGCGAGCCGCGAGCCGCTCGAAATCCATCGACGGGATAATTCCAGAGAGCCGGTACATGCAGAAGCGGATCTGGAAGCTTCTTGGCCCACCCTCCTCAGCCACATCACCGTGTATGTTACTACTGAGATTGGAATGCTCTGTAATGTCGCCTTCTTTTACGGTTGGTGCTCGGCTCGTGATGTTTTTTCTCTCCTCTTTTTAGCTGGCAGCGTCTGGAGTAGCGTTCATCCGTAAGATGGGACGTGCAGCGGGGCAGGTGGCAAATGGAATAATAATTTAAATTGATATAATATTTATTTCTTTCACTTGTTATTTACAATATTATTTATTATCATTTTATATAACTTTTATTATCATCTTGATCTATTTTTTATTTTTATTTTCTCTCTTTATTATTATTATTATTATTATCTTGCCAACATTATTATTTGTATTTTCCTTTTCTAATTTTGGATAACACTCCTGCCGTAGAAAAAGCTCCACGTTCGTCGGCTGAGCTTTTTAAGTTTGAGTTTTGTAAACCAGAGCGGGAAAAAAAAAAGGAGCGAAAAAGCCCATTTTCACTGTAATGACTAATTGGAATTTTAACTATATTTTTAGTTGTCATCCATTAATTTTTCATCTAAACAATTTATCTATCTTTTTACTTTATTTTCAATTATTACCCCATATTTAATTATATCGTTTCCCTCCACTGCTGCAGATTTCATTTTTCCCCCCTTCTATTTCGCTTTTTTTGCATTCATCCCAGAGCTAGCGGAGCGTGACCTGACCACAGAGTATCCATTCACAGACGCATGCGCGGCCAGAGAACAGTTTTCGTTTAGGTGAAGAAACGAGCATCAGTACCCTTAAAAAAAGAGCAATAATGTGAAAGAAATCAGCTAGCAGAGGTAGAAAATGCCTCAAAGGCTTCAATTACTGGATTTGTTCGTCTACCGTGACGACGAAGCCGAATATGCCAGAGAAACGAGCCCACTCATCAAGGATTTCAGCTGTATGTGAACGTAAACTGTTCGTTAGAATGTGGATATCGCCACTCAATTTCACGAAAGCAACTGTTAAATGGGAACTTTGATAGAAATTAAGCATTTCAGCTCTAATATCTTGTGGAATTATTATATATTTTCTGCTTTTAAAAGACAGACAACTTTTTTTTAATCTTTTCTTATTGCCGCTTGAGCTTAATTTCTGTGGGGAAAAGCAGAAAACGCTATGGACTTCATTCTTCCAGCGATACTAACCATTCCAGCCATCAACAAAGAAGAACAGAAAATTAGCCGATCAGCCACGGAACTCATTCCCACATTCAATAAACAAGTCCATTAAAAAAATATCATAAGCCGTCCAGTGTGTTATGAAAAGAAGCGGAGCTCTCTTGACAGGTTCCTGTCATATGCGCAGTTGATAAAGTAAGACTTGCATGCCTTCTCAATTGTTCTCTCATTTATCAAATGACAAGTTACATTGATCATGTTAGAATATTACCAAAGAATAAATCACAAACTGAAGCTCTTTGGTTGAGAAAAAACATTAGATTGCTTCTAAGAATTTTATACATTCACTGATGCGCTCTCGTGGGACCATATTTTCAGCCCCAGTTTTTTCTATTTCTCCTCACGCCCCCCACCAATCTTGCCAGCCTAATTACTTGTTATTTACTGAAAGTTAGTGCATCCTGCTTAAAAACCATTTGCTGCAATCATCTCCACTATCGACTTCCCTCTGATGTGGCCTTTCCATAGCAGCCATATTGAGCTAGCAAGTTAATTTCTTCTGGAGATAACGCAAATGAGCCACCATTCAAGTAGTGGAGGAAACCACGGCGGCCCCTGCAAATTGCAGTGTCAGAATGAAATCAAAAATCCCTAAAGGAATCATGGAGTCAGGTATCCTGAAATGGAAAGCAAAGGGAAGCAGGACCAAGGGCTTTATAATCAGCAAATTTATGATTTAAGTCACATAATCAAATCCCTGGAGTAGAATCCAGTTTTCCTGATCTAACTAATGATTGAACGGAACCCACTAAGGAAGATTGATGCTTAGAGATTCTCAGAAACTGGAAAATCTGGCACTCGAGTGGTTGACCTTTTCCGCACAATATGGGCCATCTATGCACATGTAATCATAATTTCCTCTGCGTTGGCAGAGGTTATCTGGGCCTGCCCAACCATGGAGATCTACTGAGCATCTCCCATCCACGTTTGAAAGCCAATGGTTAGGATTTTGCCTCAAATAGACCCTGGGAATCTTGCTTCCAAAGCTTCCCATGGAAACTGCCAAAAATTATGATTCCTCTTTTCTAATTTGAGGCTTACAACTACAGACCAGAATATGTGAAAACATACCTGCGGTTCTGCCTTTTCCCATGAGCTCTTTCCAAACGATGAGAAGCTTCTGCTTTTGAAATCCAACTCAAGGAGGACAAATATTCATGAAGCGTAGCACCTTTCAAAGCCATTTGTGATTTTGCTGGAACTACAGAAAGAATGGTACCATAAGGT
The DNA here is from genome assembly GCA_036873735.1 of Pouteria campechiana. NCBI lineage: Eukaryota > Viridiplantae > Streptophyta > Magnoliopsida > Ericales > Sapotaceae > Pouteria > Pouteria campechiana. The sequence goes on from JAYJMB010000193.1 coordinate 22,249, forward strand.
TTCAGCTCTACCTCCCTGCAAGCAGACCACAGAACTGAACTCAAAACTACTGACGAAAAAGGCAGTTGAAATGACAAATTCAGGTTGCAAGGTGAACAAATACACAACTGCATGCATGTATTGCATAAACATAGAAATGACTGTATGAATGCACAAAAGTTTGGATACCCATCCATGGTGAGCCTATTTAATACCCTTAGGAGCCACCTACTGAAAACAATTCTCCTCAGGAAAAACAACCAATAGGGACACTGACCAATTGGAAAATTTGTTTCATTAACATCTTGTATTAAATGAGGAAAAACCATTACTCAAAGTCAATGGCATTTCTTCATGCAAGGACTAAATGTGATGAATGTTGAGTGTTCCATAGGATAAAAACAACAAAAATTACAAGATGAATTGACGGAAAGCGTGCCTAGTAAAAACTTCCTTTGGAGGCATCCATCAAAAAAAACAGGCATATAGCTTCTTCCAACTCGAGGGATTGAAGACATGTAGAATGCGCAGGAAACAATTATTTTCTCATTTCTTCTGAAAGTTGTTTGCTTCAGTTTTCACATTCCAAGACACGAAAGGCAACAAGAGCTTCAGACATATGAAACAGTTAGCAGATTATTGTGAAATCATGCACATGGATGATAATCATACATGGTACTTGAATGTCAAACCTCAGGTCCAGACCTTCTAGAGAAGATGTCAATTTGTGGCAACTCTATCAGCGAATTGCAAAAATTCTGACTCTGGCCCATCTCATTCCTCACCAGTTTCCCCAATGCCACTATATTATTGCTAGAAGCCAGCATTTCTTGAGGTAAATCGACCTCGTTTTTGTGACTTAAATTTGACCCTACTGCAGCAGCCTTCTTTGCAAAAATGCAAAAGCCATGCTCTGCAAATGTGGATGTCATCTCCTTTTGTTCATCATACCAGCAGACAGCACCAGGTTCCATACAAGGCACAGCCACCGGGTCTAAGGAGTCCTGCAAATAGATGGGTCATGGATTAAAATATGCAACATTTAAGGAGTAAGAGCTTGCAGTCCAAAAGACAACTACTAATTCCATACAAGTAGATGCCTATAAAATAGGCACAAGATTAGGATCAATCATCATATGGGGCATAGCCCCACAAAATGCATGTGCCACAGCTCAATAATCAGGTATATTAAAAACGACATTTTTTCTCACCCTGAAACTTAGCCTATAGAATATCAATTTCCCTAATTCTCAGCTACAGTCCATACCTGTGTGCACAGCTTCGTAAATTCTGCATTGTTTCCAAATGCATATTGTGTATAAAAAAAAGGATGAATTAATGAAAGAAAAAGAACAAAAAAGAATCAGCATTCCATCATCTGAAATCTAAGGACAGGAAGATTTACACTGGTAAGCAGTTGGCAGCCACTGAACATCACATCAGCTTCAGACATCAGATTGCTCATTCTGTAAGCAAGCTCAACTATCTGAAAAGAATCTTTCTGTTCAGTGGTTACATGTGATTTTAATTCCTCATGGCGTCCAACCAGTTTTCTCCACGTCTGCTGCACTTGATCAACTAAAGATGGGCATGGAGGATTCTCCATAGAAGCACACCCAAATCTGAAATCTGCACGGCTGCATTCATCCATCACGGGATATCCTCTGTTTACAATTTCTGCCTCTTCACTTTGAGAATCCTCAAGCTCCTCATTTTCATGAACGGACTCTGAATCCAACTCTGCTGAATTTTCCAACATTGGTTCTGCCGCAGATTTATCTATACTGGTGGCTTCAGCCACAGCCAGGCTCTGAATTGCCTTCATATTGGTCAAGTAGTCTTCTTGTAAAGAAAAATGGCCTGAAGATATGATTCCAGAGGGATATTCATTCCCACCATTGACTTCATCCTCAGGAACAAAAGATGATTCTGCAACATGCGAGATATCTACCAATTTGTATGTGTCACAGATGAGGGGATCATTTAATGTTTCTGGATCTCTGTGCAATTCATGGTCTAGGTTGCAACCACTGGGATAAATTATTTGGTCAGTTGATGGCTGAAAATTTCCTGGAGATGACAACCGACTAAGAGGCACAGCAGACACATCTGGAGATGCTTCATAGCTGTGATCCTTCAATGGAATTTCAGAGATTGACAGAAGACCATCATCACAGAATTTATCATCCTCAGAATCAGAATGGATAACTGCATTTCGTTTGCGGCCTGCAGTTTGCCGGGTAAATGCAACTGGGGACTCTGAAGCATTGGTAAAGTCACCAACATAATCAAACTGCCCAGCAGATCCACCTATATCATTGTCAGAGCAATTCCTCAGCATAGCATCCTTCCTGGCCTTTATATCCGTTTTGTTGTTATCCATATCTAAATCATCAAGCATTATATTGTAGTCGGGTTCTCCATCTTTCACCAAGGACAGTGCCCGGGAGACTTCATAATCCACATGGGTTGACAACTCCCAAGGAAATCCCCAAGGAAGTACCTTAGGTATAATCCAGTATGCTGCATCAATATCAAATTGAAGAGAACTGTACACCCACTGCATTTTCCAGTCTGGAGACACTGGAGAGTTCAAGAAAAACTAGATTGAGATTTCACTAGGTAAGTCCAAAAATAGGGATAAATGATACTTTGATACCATATATCTGCATAGTGTAACTACACATCTAAATTGGTACAAGTATCGGATTTCCATGCAGCATGAGCAGCTTGTGGAACTTCATTAATAGGTGTCAATAGAAGAATGAGACATTCTAAAGCTAGAAAATTCAAGATAACCTAGATTAAGATCTGACAATTAAATCAAAAAGAGGGACAAATGATACTTTGTTTGATACTACATATCTGCTTCATGTAACTACACATCTACACTGGCTTAAACTATCAGATGTCCAAAATCTGTGAGCAGCTTGTGGAACTTCATCAATAGCCATCAATACAGGACAAGGACAGGCCATCCCAAAGCAATTCACACACCTCCCCAACTCTGTGAAGACACTAATTTTGCAGTTTAGCCACCATATAATGGAATATCCTATTTTCACCTAAAATAGGATAGAGAAAAACAAACATGTATTTGAAAGGATATTTACTGTTTAGGCCTTAGGACACTGTAATTTAGACTCTGGAAAAATCAAGAATGAACTCTTATGTCTTTTCTCATGAAAATATGGTCAAGTTTCTGGACACACAACTGATGAATGATAAGAAAAGTCATCAAGTGTGTGTGTGTGTGTGTGTCATTTAGAATAAAAGATTCAGAGATCGTTGCCTGACACAACAATAAAGCTCTTAACTTGAATCCTTGGTGGTGCAAGTTCAAGTCTACAAAACAGCCTCTTCAAAATTGTAAGTATGGCTGCATACATCTCCACCTTCCAAACCCCCATTGGTGGGAGCCTCATGCACTGGGCACCACACCTTTTTTATTTAGAATAAAGAATTAAAACATTCAACTAGACCTAGAAACACCTAGTTTAACATCCAAAAGCAAATTGTCCAATCAAAGACATTTTGCATCTACAAAGCTACTAACCTTCTTGACAATGTCTACCCTGGCACCAGAATTGTAGAAGCATGATGGTCTTCCGAATGTCATATTTACAGCACCTGACAAATCGCTCTATTAATTGCGATGGAATATTCACTTTTTCTGAAACACAAACCTACATAGGTATTAAAAGTTATGAATCTGATGAGAGATGGAATCCATTTGAAAAAAGTTCCACAGTGAAAGAAGGGCACAGAAATCCTATACCATGTATATGGCAGAAAGTAGATCTTGCATTGATGGTAGTGTGAATTCTACAACTTGCCCAGTCAAAGGATGTGGTAATACAGGATTTTTACCTACAGTTTATCACAGTCAGCAATTCAAATCATTGAAAGCATTAGTAGCTGCTCATAAGCATAAAACTGTATATCAAATCAACTAATAAGCTTACTATTGCTTGTGAGTATCATGGGCCGCTTGGCAGTTTTAGCAAGCTGTAGCAATGCGGCAATAAATCCCCGATCTTCATCAAAGATAATATCCACATCTTCAAAGAGAATAAGTGCCATATTTGCACCCTGACTAGAGGTAGTCTTTTTCTCAGTAGTATTCTCTGATGGTTCCCATACATCCACTGGCTTTTGTCCAGATGTTGTTGAAATCACATCAATTATCTGACAATCAGACTCCTTAGAAGTTGAATTTGATTGTGAGAACAGATCTATGTTGTGATTTTTCTGTGATTGTAAAGGCCCCTCGAATGACCTGGATAAAAAAATGTTGCCACAGTTTATTTTTCTTTTTAGTAGCATGCAGAAGAATGGATCTGGATGGTGCTGAGATTGCATGGAGAAAAATGTTACTTTCCTGAGTCTAGGACTTCGATTTCTAGAAAACATAACTTATTTTGGTCAAGTTCACCATTGTTTCAGTGAAATTAACAAAGGATGAAGAACAAGATGAAAACATCCCCATTATCATGCAGATAAAATTTCAGTGTAAATCCTAACAACAAGAAGTCTCCATGGAAACTAAGGAATGGAACAGTTAGGTTCAGGCAGATAGAATCTGTAGATCCAAACAATAAGAAGTGCCCAAAGAAATCATGGATAGGGCAGGCCCAAACTGCACTTAAGATCCCATGCACAAACTTGACCACCACCTGGGATGGTCAAAACAGAACATGTGCTAAGCATGGCTGAAGAAAAACTAACTAGGCTTATGCCTCATCAAGATCAACTTGGTCTAAAACAAGAAGTTTGCTAAAATCTGTTAAGTCTAAGGGTCTAGTTTTGATGATTAACAAAACTTGTTTAAGACTTGAATTAAGCTAATGAAATGTTACTAAGATTTTTGGTTTCAGAAGAGGCTTCAGAGGTGACGCAAGCACAATCAAAGGAACACTAAGTGGCTTCAGAGGAAGTTTCAAATGTTCAAAGAGACATTCAAAACGCTTCAGAGGTTCAGACATGGCGTCCAGAGGCTTCGGAGGAAGAACTCTGAATTCAGAAGAGAAGAAGATGTTTCAGAGTTACTTCAGATATTCAAAAGAAAAGAAGAAGTGTTCATTCTTCAAATGTTCTGAAGAGCACATTCAAAATGAACCAGAAGCTTCAGAGGATAAAGAGGAAGCTTCAGAGGCCGTCCAGAAGTGCTTCAGAGGAGAAGAGGAAGCTTCAAAAGTGGCATTGTTAAGTTTCGAGCTCCATAGTTATCTTCAGAGTCACTTAAGAGGTTGAAGAGAAGCTTTAGAGGAGAAGAAAGAGCCGTTGGGGATAACAGCACTTAAACCAACTTTAGAAGATTTGAAAGGGGGTTTTAGATGCTCTGGAAATATAACCATTGAAGTTGTTGGGGACGTCAAACCTTCAGAGAAAACTTCAGAGGCAGAGGATTTACTTCAAAGGCTCTGAAGTTACGCGGTCACGACTCTAGTGAGACCCCAACCTGAAGCAACAGAATGAGTGCGAAACGAGGCAGAAGACAAAAACACACTTACAATGATCGAATATCCCACCAAAAAAGGTCGCAACGGCTAGATTAGTTTCAGAACTTGTATTTATAAGTTTCTATGAAGAAGTAGAAGATTCTTGAGTAGATTAAATACGAACCCATCTTAAGAACTCAAGTTTCCAAATAGCTCAGACACTCTAACAAGCCTCAACAAACATAGAACTTCAGATATACCTTTACATTTCAGAAGAGAACGAAAGCATTATGAGCTTATTGTATACCTGTTTATTTCAGCTTAATGTGTGTACACCTTAGGCCTGATTAAAGGCAGTTTCTATGCACATTTATATTTATTATATTGAGTTGCTTGTTAGCTCGGAAACCAAATTGTATAAGTTGTTGGTCAGCTCAAAGAAAACCATCAATATAGAGTTTCTAGTGAGCTCTTGGAAAACCAGAGTGTAAAGTTCTTGGTCAGCTAGTAAAACCAATGAAGGTTATTTCCACAAGTGATAGTAGAACCCAAGGTTGAGGAAACCTTAGAGAGTTAAGTAGGTGTAAAAGGGGCCCAAACTACTATAATCCTTGTGTTTTTACTATTTTTGTACTTTTGTGTTTCCACTGTGATCTTATATTTGCACTTGCACATTCCATTTCTTTTCCCCACACCGTTTGAATTCCAGCTTTCCCATATAGCCTGCGTGGCATAGCAGGTCAGGGTCCAACAAAATCCCCATATTCATCTATTTGTTGATGAAGAAGCCCACCCATGCAGACATTTGGAAGGAAGAAAAAAGAATTCCAGTTTAAAAATGGAGGGCTTTCTTTAACATTTTTATACACAAATAAAATATTCAGTTGGATCAAGGAAAAAAATATATTAAAGCAAACCAACACTAAGGTTAACCCATCTATCCATGCAAAACCCAAGCCCAATCCAAACCTATCCAACAAGGGTAGGAAAGGAAAAAGTGCTTTCTCCAGCTTTAGTGCTAGCTGGAAAAAAAATCCTAGTTGCACGGCAATAATTTATTTGTGATGATAAAGTCCTCTCTTCATGTGTCCTAATTATGATACAGAACCCAAAACACTGTTTAAATTTCCCATGATTAAATTTTCAATGAAGAAATCACAGTTAAACATGTGAGGCTAGATGAATAAAAGTATGCTTTACCACCAAGCAGTTGTCGTGGAGAATGCTAGGATCCTCTCCACCTTAAAGTAAATTCTGAAGGTAGAGGATCTAGCTGGGGCATGTAGAGAGAGACACAGAGAGAGGTAGAGGTGAGAATTTGCGTGTTTTTTTTTTTTTGGGGGGGGTGGGGGGGGTTTGGGGAGGTGCGCATATCCACAACATGCACCCCTGCTCACAAAAGCATTGTATAGAAACTTTACCATAGGAAATTACTAGCACAATAGGGAGACTGCATTCATCCAAGAAAACCTAACAAACCGTCCATTAAGCCATGTGATTCCATTGCCTCTCAAAAATTATGTTTGGCAGCTCCAATTCTATACTTGGATATTACATATGCAAACGCATGACTAAAAGCATAATCAACCAACCAAAAAATCCAATAAATGAACATTTCAACACCACCTATCCCAAAATAATTGAAGTTGAAACCAAACAATTGTGCAAACAAGGTCAAGAAGGTATCTAAAAATTTTGTTGTAAGTAATTATCAGCACAAGAGGGAGAATGCATCCACCCAAGAAAACATGACAAACCATCTATTGAAGCCATGTGATTCCATTGCCTCGCCAAAATTTTGCTTGACATTTGCTCCATGCCTCCAGTCAGATGAATTAACCTAGTAAAACGAATTGATGCATTAATGATTATAGACTAGTTCCACCTCTCAATCATGAAAGCTTTATTTAAAGCCTCCCTATTTGCAAGTGATTGTATAAGCTCAACAGTGCTCAGTGGTTCCATTTCTCAATCAGGCAAAAAAGTCTTCCTTCGCATACGAAAATTCATATTTACTTGCATGATCAGGAGTGGTGGTGTTTCGCATATGGGTGGAGATTGCATTTGGTATCTAGATGCAGCAGAAGCAAACAGCATGCTTCATCAGGTAAGCACACCGACCTGCTAGGTTCACCAGACTACCAGGTAAGTACAGATGATATGCCAGACCTGGCTCATAGCATGCAACAGAAATCCATCCACATAGATGTTGTAAGTTAACTACATCAATTTTCTCCATCCATCAATCGTGCCCTATCATGGATTGTGCTCTGAGAATAGAACCAATTACAGAATCATAAGATAGTTTTTCTTTATTCATATAGTTTTTCTTTATTCATATCACTTTTATTATGTTCAGGGAGGCCACCGATGGGATGGATCAGAGGATTTTTCAACATGTATTTGCTTTTGAAGCATATGCAATCTGTGCTAGAAGACAACCATCGATGGGCCATGTAAATTTGTTAGAAAATACACAGCCTACTACCTTGTTTACCAGAATTGAATGATATATGTTTAGGCTGTACAGAAAGGAAGCACGATTATGTACATTCTTTTTTAGTGATACAAGTCTACATTTTTTTTAGTGATACAAGTAACATTTATGGACAAACTAATATATGTTACTCTAAAGTCAGCATTTGTCTGTACTTTCAAACCTGAAGTTTCTTAATTGAATACTACTAAGCATGTTTCTCCTCCACCCCTATCCTTGAGATATAACATACAGGTCACGAAATTCTGACCTTGCAAGATGTGGGATTCCACATTCTGGAATTAATATAGGATCTCCGAAATCATTCATCAACTCTTGATCAACCCTCTGATAACTTTCCATTTTTCTTTCTTTTTGACTAAAATTAATGAAAACCTTTTGATGTCAAAAATACCTCAATTACATTGAACCCTTGTTCTTTTGCACAAGCATAAACAGCAGCAGATTTTCCACTCTGAAACAGAATGAAAATTAGACAGTCAATAAAACCTAGCACTATTGAGAAACAACAGCATCATCTCGTTGTAGGCTGTGCAGCCATTACATCTGAAGTTGGGAAAGAAATGATGTTCAAATGATAGTAATTAGCATTATTCAGGTACATGAAAACGCACCCCAACTGGTCCTCTTATTAGAAGAACATTCTTTAAGGCAGATCCTCCATCTGCGTTTTCAGTGTCTGAATCATTCTGATACCAGCTGTCACTTTCTTGAATATCTGAGTCATCACTGGAAGAATGTTTACTAGACTGTTGAGCACATTCATGCCAAGAGCGAAGCCAGTCACTGAGAAATTTGACAGCTTCACTGTTGCCACACACCTGCGAGACCAAATTCCATCAGAAAACAAATCAGCCAAATTCTCATTAATACTTAAAACGTGGAATCTTTGTAACAAAAGAAGAAAAATAGGCGGGGAGGATGACCTCAGAGGCATTTTCTGGCTGGTATTTGTTTATCCATAAGCTGCTGCCAACCCTATTATGGCAATGAGATCTACAAGAAAGCATCCTGCAGAAGTATCAACCTGATCAGGGGTGTTAGAAAGGAGGAAAGATCATCAAAAATTAGTATGTAGTTGCTTCCTCGCACCAATTGCATCAAATGAATTAATCATAGTTGCCACCATCTATCTTAAAGTTCTATCCACTGGACATACAAATTCCTGATTTGTTATTGTTAGCATCATAGCACTTACAATGTGCCAGAAAAATTAATTTCCATGAGAACTTAAAATCTGATGGGAACGATAACTGAATGTGGCACAAAGAAACAAGTCAATGACTTAATTCAGAGAGATACGAACCTTTCCCTAAGAAATGTGATCCTCCTCTCATCCTGTGTGTCACCAACACGAACATTTTTTTTCTTTTCATGTTCCTGAAAATTTTATCACATAATGCATCACAAACAAAGAAATGGGCATATCCATGTAAGACACATCAACATAACAACAGAAGCCTTTTGAGATGAAAAATAAAGGTATCAGGTTATTGTGACACCACCTTCAAGTATGCCAACAATGGCTCAAGTGCTTCTTCCCCATCAGCCAACATTGAATTGCTATTTGCTGAAATTGCAGGTGAGCCATCCCTCTGATAAGGCAAATGATCCGAATGGCCCACTTCTTGCAAAAATGACGTATGATTGGAACTTGAAATAGCAGCAAAGATATCAAATTTTAGCGGCCCAACAGAGCCCATAGATGTTGGTGAGCATACATGCCCCGTATCGCTGTAACCGGGAGACTGGAATAAAGTACTCTCACAGAACTCCCAATCTTTCCAATCCATGAAGGCAAGATCATCCTACAGTAGAAAAAAGCATTCAATAGTGGTTCAGCACAAATCCGTAAGTTGCTATTTAGTCCTCAAAACAGCAAAGAGTAATAAGGCAAACCAGCAGAAATCATACCTAAGATCCGTGAAAACTTTAATTGAAAAATAAGTACCTGCAGTGTGTCAAATACATGAACTGGCGGACAGGAACCCCACTTGCCAAGTCTTGCAGTAATCTCAATAGACTCCTGAGATCTGCTTGCTGCTTTCCGTGCAGAAAAAAATGGATGTGTTTGCTTTCCAGCAGATATGCGTGCATATTCCTGAAAAGCAAAGCAACAGAAAGGCAATAAACAAAGAGTGAAGTGGCAGAAAATGGCAGTAAAGAGAATAACAGCATCATGCAGGCATAAACCTATAAGAAACTGGAAAAATGACATCAAAATGTCCACCAAAGACAAAGAACATTCCTGAAAGCAATTAGTTCATACCTCAGATGCAACTTTTGCCTCCAGACGTAGATCAAATGCTGCTTGTGGCACAGTTGCATTTCGAGTACTCAAATCATTTGCAACATTAGATTTGTTGTCTTTTACTTTTCTCCTGCAATGTGGACTCTTGCCTGCTTCAGGCGTTTTATTCTTACAAGATTTAGCATTCCCATCAGCCTTCTCCTTCATCTGCTGCTCGCACTTCTTACCTTTTGAATGAAGACCCAGACATCAAATCTAACAATTCAATTTCACATGAAGTGGTTTCTTACCAGAAGTATCAATGGTTAAACCTAGAAGATTGTTCTGAAAAAACACATGATATAGATAATGAAACCAAGAAAGCATTTCTGGACCTTATTTTCCACATTCAAAAACCATTCTGAGCAGGCTGTTTTCATTTTTCAGACACTAAATAACTAACCACCATAAAAACCTTAACCTTTATGTTTGATACAGGCAAATAGGTTTTCATCTCTTCCATCACACACAGACTGCTGTATATGGTTTCCAATGGACCACTCCATATAAAATAGTGTTCCATCATAATTTCGTACCCATATGCCACAAATGGACCTCATACTTTACAATCATGTGTGCCTACTGATATATATATATATATGAATCTTTGTCTCCATTTCTTTCAAATTTTATTTATTATCTGATTACATTATGCTTAGCTTGTCAGTGAAGCTTTATTCATCTTCTTGAGGAAATAAAAAGAACATTCATTAGCGTAAGCAAAAAAGGCTCAAGCACCATACTGTCACTCCCATCCAGCTTCACAATAACTTCCTTTCTTTTCCCTTTTTTTCTTTAACCATGCACTCCCCAAATCAGTGTCCTAAAAGGAAAAAGACTGCAAACAAATCTCCTATTACTGGCTCTGCCACTCTGCCACTATTAATGTAGAAGATAGGCAGCACTACTGGCAAGGACCTAGGAGCTTAGCTTGCACTACAGCTTAATAGACATCAACCAGAAACATGATTCAGCAGAAAGCAGCAATCAACCTACCAGTCAAGAATTGTAAATTTTTGTCATGTTCATCATTTCCCACTGTTAAATCAACCGTTTCTTGTTGCTCTCTTTCATGCTTCAGCTGCAGTTTCCTCTCTGAAACCTTAACAAAGAAATCTGACCCTACACAAAGGAAGCAGAGTTACACCACAGATGATAATTTTAACAAACTCTTATAGAGTTGAAAAATGCCCAGGAGTCCAGAATTCACAAAAGGAAAATTAAATGAGAACTAAAGCATTCAGGAACATTCTGACTTACTGACAGTAACAGACAAACTTCCATTTCTTGCACCCATTGCCTTCTTGTTCACAACTTGAACCTACAACACGAGTTCAAGATTCATGACCATGGTTGCATGAGTGAAGAGGTTAAGAGCAAACCCGGAACTACAAAGCATCTTTACCAAGAAAAGAAAAAAGAATAAATTGCAATTTTATCCAGAGGGTACATCTCATTGAGCAAATCCACCAATAATCCAGAGTCAATTTCAAATTATTGTCATAAGTATCTCACAATATAAAATATTAAATGTATATACATATGATATAAAATATTATAAATATATTGGAAATATCCACTGATGTACCGCACCTCCTATACCCCACCCAGTAAATGTATGGCCAACCCACAGGTGATACAACTACAGTGTTTACAACTTATACACATGAATTGATAACAGTAAAAGGCTTTCACACTGTGCTCACAAACTGCTTATGCAGTGAATTATGCAAATCGTGCTCTGAAATCAAAAATGATGCAAAATCTCTGATACCAATTGACGCAAAAGAGCATGGAGAAAGGGGATTGAGAGAAGAGCTAGAAAAGAAACATAGAGGAAGAAGAGGTAAGGAAGGTTGAGGAAAGGAAAACTCTTTTAATCAATGGCTGAAAATAATACAATCATTAACTGTTCAAGCCCAATATATAATTTCTTATCGATAGGATTGACTTTGCTAGACTCCTCCAACTGGACAATCATAAGCCGCTCAAGCGCAAAACATGACCTCCAGTTCATACAATTAGCTTGGCTAAACTCTTATTTTGATGAGGACTTCACCACTAAAGTTCCTAAACTAAACTTCAGTGACTCTGTTATAATTTGGCGTCCCAAATTATGATTTACTAAAACAAAATTTCACAGCCCAATTAGGTAATCCTTTGTTGTTCTTCGTAACGAAACTTGGGGAAACCATGGATCAATCCACATTCAACAAAATTTAGTAAGTGGAAATTCACAACTATGGAATTGTTAATGCATTGGCCACTTGCGGCGAAACCCATCAAAGCAACATTTTAAATCACATAGATTCAGGTTCTACCGTGTGTGGCATCAAATATAGTCGAAAGGGTAAAATCGGTGTCAATTTTGTGATTGACAATGTGGAAAGGCACAGCTCACAACCAATGCCTGAATTAATTGCAGGAGTTAAAATCAACAAAAAGGGAAAATTGAAGGAGTGAATTGAATTTTACCTTTCCGGGAGCCTTCTTTGGGGTCGTGCGTTTTCTCTTCTTGCTCTTGCTCTTTTTTCCTCCAAATTCCTCTCCCTCGTCTTCCTCCGTCTCCCCCTCTTCTCCATCGCAATCGTCAACTGCTCCGTTTTCCTGCGACCCGCAGGCAAAGAGCTTCGATTGTATGAGGCGACGCCGAGTCTTCCTCTCAGGCAGCCGGACGCCATCGTCATCGACCTCGAGGATGGAATTTTCGCCCGGAGATCTCCCCATCAGTTGGACCAACGGATGAAATCGGCAACGAGATTTGGCCTCGGAAAAAAGGAGGGAGGGGGGAAAAGGAGGGAGGAACTGAGGGAGAAAGACAGAGGGAAAGAAAATTCCCGCCAGATTTTATACAAAAGAGAGCAAAATCTAGCTTCTTAGGCATTATGTATAGGCTGCAGGAGTGCGGTTCCGTGTATCTGGTGCACTGGAAGTAAGACTTGTCCACGAAACTTCGGAAATGGATTCGCTGCGTAACGTTGCGCACGGTCATCCTTCTCCACGCTACGCTGGAAAGAACGAGGCGCTATTTTCGCGATGGACGATGCATGATCCGGTTCCTTAAATATCTTTTATTTTAATTTGATCGTGTACAAAAAAATATAATTTGAAATATATCTATACGAAAAATAATAATACTACTCTAAAACCTTTTTTTCCCAGAAAATGACACATTTGGATATTCAATTGTTTCATTAGTTATAACTTGAAATGACAGTATAGGTCTAATTTAAAGCTTTATTGAGATAAAAATTATATTAAAAAAGCAATTTAAAGCTTTATTGAGATAAAATTTATATAAAAAAAGCAAAATTGATTATTTGCAGTTATCTTTTTTTGTTTATAATTTTAGTTCGGTGAGAAAAATATCGAGCGGACCTGATCATCTACACGTAGTCCTCATGTCCGACCCTCTGGGAATCCGATGCAACGGACCGCGCGCTCGGTGTCCTCTCCGGGCAACGTTGCGCCACGTAATTAACGTGAGGATAGAGCGTAGAAACTAGGAATACAACTTACCGTGCGATTTCCAGACATCCACCATAGTTTGCCTGAATATGTCGTTAAAATCAGATACTTGCGCTAGTGGCTTTGGACCTTCGGTGGTGTGGTTCACGTGACACGCTTGATTTATTTGAATAATTTTTCGGATGCAAGATAAAATTTATCAGTCTAAAAGATGATAAAAAGGGGGAAGGAATAAAAATTCTTACAGAATATATATATATAACATTTTACATATTGTTTACGACAGTCAATTGAGTGACGAGGAATATCTGCATGGTTAACATCGAGAGGACAAGCAACTAATAGTCGCCCATGCGTGCAACTCGGTCAAGTTAGGTGGGTTTGGAGTCGCGCTTAACCGTAAAATTTGAAATACAACTCAAATTGTATTGGTAAAAAATTGAATTAGAATCTTGTATCAAAAATACAACACCTTTTGTATTAAAAAAGAAAAGGAATGGTGCTTTTAGAAATTAGAATCTCTTTTACAGATGCTAAGAAGAAAGGACAAGAACAATAATTCCGAGACTAACAGCATTTAAATTTAACAAAGGCGCATGTTTGATAGCAAACTAACATATGTTTCTTTGGTGGATAAATGGATGATGAAATTTTAATGTTTTTATTCGATGTGGCTTGCTCTAATGTCTGATTTGAATGTTTCGATAATAAAATAGAACGTATTTAGAATGTTTCACACAGCAGGGTGAACCCAGACGTGACGTGGGCACTGCTCTGCCCCGGCTTTACTGGTCACGGGGAGGTCTTTGGTGAAGTTGTCCTACCGCAGTGCAAGTATGAACTGTCAGTGGGGGTTCTACAAAAGGCTGGAATTCCTGCAATTTATACTTTTTAAGTTTGTTCTGTTGCAAATTAGCCCAGTGTTTTCCATTCCTTGTACTTCTGCATGTGCAGTATTAGCATAGGTTAAAAATGCAAGAGACCAGAACACTCACGACCATCTTCTTGTTCATTCCCAGCGACGCAAGCTTATCTAAGAATCAGTTAATCCTTAAACACCGTGGCTGTGGGCAAGAACCACACCATCGCCCTTTTCTATCGAAATGCAAATCTCATATTACTAAATTTTAGTTATTAAGGCTGATCGGCTGGGCGTATATAAGAAGGATGTAGCTGAAATACAATGAAAAATGATACGAATAATATAGGGATGATGTAAGCATAAAGCAAATTAATTTCAAATAAATAAATGGATAGTAAATAAGAATACAAATGATGATTAAAAAAATAAGATTGTTATAAAAATTACATATCAAATAAGTATTAGAAAATAAATTTTCCAAGCAAACACATGTAAAATTATCTTAACAAGCTCGAATAAAGCTCTTCCATTTTCAGAATTATCGGATCCTACTTATAAAGCTGGCATAAAGATTCTCAATTCAGACAAAAAATTTAAGCACAAAAAATAACTTGCTGCACAATCTCTCTTCATGAATTAAATTTTCTTTATTGTATACATAACAATATTCTTTTTTGTAATCATCGATGTATGTGATTCAACAATATAAAATTCTTTCATCAATGGAATCTTATTCACCTCAGACATTGCACACCTGTTTTTTAACTTCTCAGTGCACTTCACCTAATGTTTGAATGTTGTTCTTTATATATAAATACTCTTCTTAGAAGTGATGTTTACCCCTCTCTCATTACCTATTTTATTATGACAAGAAGGGGGGAAATAGAATCATAATTAGCAAAAGTAATTGAATTGTCACAAACTAAAGCAAAATATAAACTCTTAATGCTCGCATTTAGGGGGAGTCTCTAAATCCTTAAAACATCATGACAGTTATGCACTAACTTATGGGGAGCTACAAACATATGTATTATCGTATTTGTTTTCCACCTCCAATGTTGATCCAAACATCTTCTATTGAACTCGATTTTAATAATCAATGTAATGAAATAGCAAAATAAATTCCAACTTGTTAAGAAGTTTGGAGTGTCTGCATAATATATTGTCAAAATGATTCAAGACAACGCAATAGATAAACACTACAATTTTTTTGACATCACAAAGTCAGTTCAGACATTGTAACCAAGCTCGGTCATTGTGAAGATAAAAGCTCTACACTCAATTGAAGGTTCGGTCTTAAGAAGATTAAATTTAGACACTTGCAAGACTCCAATTTATGGTCAAGTCTAAAATCTAGAGTGTTGTAATCGCTGCAAGATGAATCTAGACACCCAAACTGAGTTCAAACATAGAAACAAAATTCGAGCTTCGTGAAAGCTAGTTTGGACATAGACTCAGACAACCTTTGATGCGCCTTGCAATTGGCCTTATATTATGACAACTCCTCTCTAATGTGATGCATTTCTTAACTTTTTGATTTTAGCTATTGATTATCTTCATACATAACATACAATTGGCTATTCAACCTCTTTATCTCATATCATTGATTTCTTCTAAACTTATGCTCTTTATCAGTGAGACGAGGATCCACTCATAAAAAAAATGAATATGTGCTAAGATGATCATGTAATGAGAGAATTAAATGGTTGTTAATTACATCAACATGTTTATATAAGATACTAAAGAGAAATATAAAGATATTCACAAAATAACCAGCACAACTAAGAAATCGCATTCCTGAGTTGTTATCGGTGTAAGAAGTCAATGTGCATACTTCAAACCTGTATTTACAAATAAGTCTTGCAGAATATAGCGAACTCGTACCCTTAGATGAATAAGTCATATGAGTTATTCTATATTAGTATATCATCAACATAAAAACCTAAACATATGCATAAAACTTTAACACAATAAAAGGTAGACATAAAGTACCTTTCTAAACAAAATTGCAATGGGATGAATCAGCCATGGAATTAGAACTTCTAATTAATGAACAATTTCTCCTATCATGCCTAATAACAATTTCATTACAATTGCGACATAACCTACTAGCTCAATCTCTCCCAGTCACCTCTAATGTTAGCTTGAATCTTTTACTAGTTCAACCTTTTGTTTTCACGATATGTGGATCTAGTATTGCATTTGGTTAAAAGTTTTTGTTATACATCACATCAATTGGAGCATCAACTAGTGGAATTGTCATAATTTCATTTAAGGGTAGCAAACATTTAGGTTGATGTATAATTCCCAAATTGTCATTATTGAAGTTGGTCCCACTCCCTTCAGCATCATTAAGTGCATCTAAGATATATATATTTATATTTTTTTATTGATTTTTGAATCTTTTTCAAGCCTTTAAAAATAACTTCATAAAGAGTCGAATCACCGGTCCCATGATAAACAATTTTATTATATTCTTGCATCAAGTTGTGATGCATATAATCTTTGAATTTTCAACACTTGATATTCTGGCACATTGGTATTGTATGATATTTTTCTTGGATTTTTAGGCCCACCTTTTTAAAATAATTTTTTTAGATTCCTTGTACACAAAATATTGTAAAAATATCGTACATATTATCCCTGAAAGCTCTCACTTTTTGCATGAACATGTAGCCGTCATGTTTTCATTATTCCATTCAATTTTTCTAACCATTTCAAGATCACCACATAAATATTTATGAACAATAAGTTGATCTATATGGCCATTTGATACATTAATTCATGCAAAATAATACTAGTATTGCTCAACCTCTTTCTGAATTTTTCAAAAAATCACCTTTTTATACACTTTTGTCATGTCACACTCAATATTGTTTATATTTTATAATTGGCATGTTGTATGTGGTTTTACAATTAACATATATTTTTGCCTAGCACTTCCCTTCAATAACCTGTTCATATGCACATGCAAATTCTAATAATTTTGTATTATGATGCATATATTTATCAAGTAATGAACTCTTGCTCTCAAATCTCCTTATAGTTATCATGTCAGCTAAAAAATGATATTTAACATAAGCAGATACCCATATATTTTTGATATTATATAGTTGTTGGAGTCATGAGTGATTATGTAAGCTATAAGTACCAATCATATCAACCTACAACTTTTCTAATTCATCTGATGTCTCACTTTTATATATACAATTAGACAAAGTTTTCGTAAAAGTTGAATTATTATGAATCATAATACTCATATTTTCATGAAAATTTTTATTCAAGTGTCATATGCAAGTAACATGATAGTTTACAACTGCTAAGATAACATCATCTTAATCAGTTACTACTACTTTAGGAGGTTCATCTCCTATCATATCAAATCATACTTTGAATAGCCATTTAAAATCACCTATGGTCTCTCTACAAAGTAATCCTGCCCCAAGTAATATATATTGTTTGTGATGGTTAACACCAACAAATGGTCCAAATAGCATATCATATTTATTTGTCTTATACATCATGTCAAAACATATAACATCACCAAAGGTCTTATAATTAATTTTGGTTGCACCATCATCCCTAAAAAGTGACGTCAGATGTCATTTCCCGTTCACTTGCAAGTCAAAACTAAAATAAGGATTGACTTTTGATTTGCTTTGAAAGTATAAAGTATAATATTTTTGCTACACCAACTCCAACTTTATTTAATCATTTCGTAATATTTATTTGACAATCTGGCGCATTCTCATGTGATCGTAAATAATGAGATTTAATATGTGTTTCTAGACCATGCTATGTTCAGGTATAAATCTTGTAACAACCCAATTATCATAATCACCATGTTTAGAAACCCCAAGTAATGTCATATAATTACATCTAGTTAGACATATCTCTCTCTATATGTTTGCCTTTTCTTTTCTGTGGGTATAACATTTAAAGGTTCATATGGACCATTTGAGTTTGCTAGCGGGTAACCTAATTGAATGAGTTTGAACTTCTTTAATCCCTTTTTAGAGCATTTAAAAACTCAAGCATATATGTCTTCACTAACCAACTTTCTTTTATAGCTATTTCTAATACTAAACCCAAATAATTTTGCTTAACCATTGTAAAAATGATAAGTATCTTTCTTACTCTCAAATTGCTGACCAATCTTAGGGTTAAATAGTGGGAGCTCTAGGCAAAAATTCATGTATATCTATTGATATATTTTGTACAGTATTACCCACTATAGATATTAACAATTTATCTATTGCTTATTTCAATACCCAGTTCATTTGAATCAATGTAACTTGCCTCATCCTTATCATTTACATTCATAATATTTTGATGTAAATCCATGGACCTAAAAAAACTTGTGTAAAAATAGATTATAACACTATCTTTAAGTAAATACGTTAATTATTATAAAGTATGATTTCTTATAATGTAAAATTTTAGATAAGTAGCCATTTAGATTGTAAAGTTGATTTTTTTTACTAATCACATATCTATCTATAATTCAAAACTATAATAATAAAGAGACGTATAAAAATTCACCTTGTTAACAATATAGAAATTCCCATAGAATGGTATTCGAGGTTTGCTCCTACAGAATTGTGTATTTGATCTCAAGGGATGAGACCTTTGACTTTACCTTGTTAGCAAGGTAGATATTTCCAAGGAATGATGCGCAATGTTTGCTCCCTCAAAATTATGTGTGTGATCTTAAGGGGCGAGATCTTCCACTCCAATTGAGGAAGAAGACCCAAAGAGAGGGAGAGACGTAGGTGGGAGATGAGGGAGAGAGTGGCATCACAGGTCTAAGGAGGGAGAGAAATGTAGATGAGAAATATAGTGAAGGTGTGGTTGTGGATCCGAAGAGGGAGAGAGACATAGATTGGAGATGAGGAAGAGGGTGGGGTCACAAGTCCAAAGAGGGAGAGAGATGCAGATGCAAGATGAGAGAGAGGGAGATCGACGAAGAGGGAGATGGGTTATCGCCTCTCCAGTTCAAGAAGATGAAAAGCTAGGGGGAAATTCGGATGCGCATATGGCCATTCAATGCTCAAATGCAAAAAGCTTTCCAAATCTCCCTCCCTCCATCGAAGCTCCCAAGCAATGGTCCAGATGATACCCACAACATCCATCAGAGATTAAGGCAACTACATTGGATTATAATATATATATATATACACACATGAGGGGTGCTTCAAAATAACTGGTTGCCAGCCCCCTTGGAGTAACTGCATAATCTGACAAGTAAGTCCAGGTAAGATTAATCGCATGTGTTTATTCAAAAACAATAGATGCGCACCATCCCTGTGTGAAAAGCAAGGTCGTTTGCCAAAATGGGGGATCAATTTTGAGGATTTTGAAACTAGCTTTTCTCTCTGAAAAGCCAACGTCTCTCGCCTCTCCCATCTCTGGCTTCTAGCATCCCTACAAAAGAAGAACAATAACACATCTTGTCGCAACTTATCCATTTCCGCCCTCCAGCAACCCTGCAAAAGAACCTCTCCCATCTCCGGATTTCCTCTCCCAGCGTTGAGCCTAAAATCCAGATTCTCCCAAAGCTATAGTGACTCCTTCCTGTCGATTTCTAGTAGCAAACTCCCTTGCCAGCAACCAAAACATTGCTTCCCATCCCTAGATTTTCGGCTTCTAGCATCCTTGCGAGATTCAAGTCGCTTAAGAAATTTGAATCTTTGGTGTCGGAGGTGATGAAGATACCCAGAGAATTCAGCTACAAGGAGATGAAATCGGTAATGAGGGGGTTTGATCCTCCAGTTGCATCGGCTTCTGCTGCTACTATCGCGGAAGATCGCATCTGTGAAAAATCGTCTAAACCTATCCTTCGCATTTGGCTTCTAACAAATTTTACTTTCTTCGATAGTGAGACCAAAATAAGATGTAATTAAGATCTTCATAAGCATCACCGGTGCATTAGAGGCAATGTTATTGCAGCAGCTAGATGTCAATTTTCCCAATTCCACTGAAATTCAATCTTAGTTTGGGTTTTGACTGCCTGCACCGGTTGTATATTTGAACATCTCGTGTCCAATCCTCTAATTGTACAGTTTGGCAAATCCATAAAATTTGGGATCATTGCGAATGAGAATGATAAGAAGAAAAAAAAATATACCAAGTTCTGGGATGAGTTTGGCAAATCCATAAAACTTGGGATCATTGAGGATGCTAGCAACATAAATCGTCTTGCAAAGCTGCTCAGAATTGAAAGGTAAAATCTTCGTTGCTTTGTTTTATGGATTTATTTATTTTTTATTAGTATCTCTAGTGGGCATTTTAAAACAGACAAACCTTTATGATTTCTATAAGCTCTTAAATGTTATACTAGTCCTTATGTTGTAACCTATTTGTTAAAATGCTTTTTGTCTTCCCCTGAGTATTATTTTTTCCCCTCTTTATGAAGATTAGTTTGAAAGGTTTAAAAGTAAAAGGCCTGCAATCTACTTGTTAGGTTTTACTTTACTCCATTACTCCAGCCTGTTTTAATTAGCCCATGTCATTTCTTTAATTGTTCTTCATAGTTAACCAAAACATGAATGTTGTACTGTGAATTGCTTGCCCATATACCAAATTTGCGATAAAGCTCCTGTCTTATTTCCCTATATGTGTAATTGTTGGAATTTGTATTCTCTTTTTGGACACTTGGGCGACATTACTTATACCTCCATATAATATGATTGCAGATTATTTTCTTCACAAATCCGGTGGATGAGTACTAAATGCAATATTTGATGGATTATGAAGATAAGAAATTCTAGAATGTGTTAAGAGAGGGTGTAAAATATTGGAAAGGATTCAAAGATCAAGGACCTTAAGGTCTTACGCCTCTATATTTGCATCCCCCAAAGGAAGTTGGAGGATTGGTGTTTATTGAACTATGCTTTTGACTCATTTTTTGGATGCTCCCTTCTTGGTGGTGAGGCCCTCGACAAAAATAGAAGTTTGCTGGGCGGACACCTGCATGCTTCCTTCTAGAAGGGGGTTTGTTTTGCCATTATATTTGTGTTTTTCTTGTGTATGGATGAGTTGATAATAAGAAAATTTTAACAGCAGTTCTTTTTCCCCCTTTATATTTGATTGATTGAGCATGCTGATATAGCTTGAGTTGCTCATATTCTCAAGTAATTCTTTTTGGCCTTTTTAATTCATCATGCATATAAAGTTTAAAATGAGATGATGGTTTGATGCATCTAGCAGGTGGAAGCTGAATAGGCTTAAATTCTGCTGTCTAAAAAATGGATTGCATTTTGTGCAAAGCTACTTAAGAGACATTTTTGAGTTTAGGATCCACGAGAACTGGACATGGCAATAAAATTAAATGGTGAACAAATTATGTGATTTCTAGCATTGATATAGCCCTTGTAGTGTTTTTGTATTGTCAAAAATCAGTATAATTACAAAGCAAATTCACATGATACAAAAGGAGACACTATGTTGTCAAAAATCAATATAAGAATAAAGAAGATTCACCTGCATCTTACTAAGATGATATTGAAAAAGAAGAATTTGTTACAGGACGAACATTTAAATAATTCTTATTTTATCTTTGAACTGAATAGACAAATGAAGCATGCATGACAACAATGAAACTGATTGCCACATGTATCAAGATCACGAGTACATGGATTTACTTCATTTTCTTTTTCCACCCAAACCAATAACAGTTTGACAGACATAAAATGAGTTGAAATTTCTTTTGACAGACACAAATGGTAGAGGAAGCCCTCGAGATTCAACTTCCTCCATCTTGCTAAAACAATTGACTTAGTCAACTTCCTTCTTCTTTCTGCCTTTAGCATCGTCAACATCCTCAGGTCCTTCACAGTCTTGTCATTGTTGTCATTCTTCCCCTCAGCAATTTAGCTAGCTTGAACTTGTTATAAGTGTAAGTAAAAAAGGTTTCACAGGGGAGTTAGCTTCTTATTGTGGATGGGAAGCAGTTGGTTTCAATTACTGGTAGGAGAGTTAGCTTTGGCGATCTGATTTCGGATGTTAGAAGCCTAAAATGAGAGGGAAGGAGTCACTGGCAGGGGACGAGAAGCAGATGATTTTGGTTGTTGGCAACGGAGTTTGCTGCCAAAAATTGCTGAGAAAGAGTTGCTGTAGCTTTGGGAGAATCTGAATCTCAAGCTCAACACTGAGAGAGGAAATTCAGATATGGAAGAGGAAATTCGAGAGATGGGAGAGGTTCTTTCGTAGCATTGTTGGAAGGCGAAAATAGATAAGCTGTGACGAGATGTGTTGTTGTTTTTCTTTCATAGTGATGCTGGAAGCCGGAGATGGGAGAGACAGGAGATGTTGGCGTTTCAAAGAGAAAAGATGATTTCAAAGTTTTCGAAATCGACCCTCCATTATTGCAAACGACCTTGCTTTTAGCACAGGAACAATGATCATTTATTGTTTTTGAACAGACGCACATAATTAATCTCGCCTGATCTCAATGGTCGGATCACGCTGTTGCTCCGAATGGAGCTGTAAATCAGTTGTTTTGAAGCGCCCCCTTATATATAACATCATAATAATACATGTAATATATATATATATACATATACACATAACACCATAATACCTATAGTGGACATGAATTTACTCAACCTAACCTACATGCACGATCCTAATAAGCCTTCCGGGATACAAGGGGAAAAAAGAAAAAAACATACCAAAGTGCTTGACCCCGCCTCCTATCTCGAATAAGTTCCAAAATGATGCCAGCATCGGCTGAGGGATCACATGATCGAAGCCATAATTCCCCACAAAGAAAATGACAAAAATCTGACCAACCATCCATTCACCATGACAGTGCAAGTGAGCTGATAAACTGTTACAAACACACACCAAGATATTTCGGCGAACTAGCCGCATAAACTTGGAAATTTTAAACATATTGGAGTCGTAAAGTGGCTGGAACGGATGCAGTGCGGTACAGCAGCATGCCATCGCAACAGGGGAAGTTACCACAAACTCCTCCTTGCTTTATCAGATGCGGACAACGACGGAACGCCAGGCACCTGCCGCACGTGAAAGGACGCTGAACGCCACGGGCCCGCCCGCCTTCACCTCCTCAGCACAGCGCATGAAGGGCCCAGACGGACAAGCATTGCGACTGGCTTTTCTTCCGAGGTGCAGCAAACTATGAATTCAAATATTTTATTTTTAATTTTAATTTAATGGGCGAGAAAAAAAGCAAACCATGCATGTTAATCGTTCACACAAGGGCAGATCACGCGGCCCACCCGAAGGCAGGATAATCGTCGCCGTTCGTCCGTGATCGTTCCTGGCAATTTCCACGTTGAGCGGTTCTGTAGTTACCGGCCTTCCACGGTCCCGCCAAAAGTGATGCATTTCCCGCGCAGAAGTTTAATTCGATGGAAGCCTTCTCCGGGCTTCCTGAGATCGGTGCCTCGAGGATGAATCTCGACCGCTCGTTCAATGGCAGATTGGCAGATGTGTATTTTTTTGGGTGTTCGTTGAACTCGATTTCTCCGCGTTGAAACATTTCATCCGTTAAACGAACCATCGTCCCATGGACTCAGTGAAACTGTCAATTTGAGAGAATCAGTTACAACTTGTGGTGCTTTTTTGGCAACATTTGCACTTGGTATGTGAGAGAGCATTAACGGTAATGCTACAATGACAATCTTCATCCAAGTGGTGTATTTGGA
>JAYJMB010000193.1:46559-62741 GCA_036873735.1 Pouteria campechiana
GTGGCATTCATCTACTCTTAATTATTCATAATAATCTTACCTCTTCAGACTATTCTGCATGCACATTTAAAAACCTACACCCAAGTCATTTTTATTTACTTTTATACCTGGCATTTTTAGTTATTTCGCTTTTTAAATTACAAAGCTTCTCTTACAAAACCAGTAAATATTCCACTGTCTTCATCTGTTTTACTTTTACCCTTGAATAAACTAACTTCCTACTCTGTCCATTTACCCTTCAATAAACCAACTTCCTATTTTGTCCATCTCCCTGACAAATTATTCCTTACTCCTGCTAAATTCTTGCCTTTTTTTTTTATTTTCGCCCTTATTTATCTTGCATCTATTCAATTCACATATAACAATGGGCGGGCACCGTCTACGCTTTCTTTTACTTTTGCTTCATCATCTATTTTTTTCCACAGCCAAAAGCAAACTCGAGATTTTAATCGGCAAAGAACATCGGATCAAAAGCAGGATGGCTACTGTAGCTCTCGACGCACGGCCGTGTTATCTTAGACCAGCTCCGGAGGCAGCGCGGGTCTGAAGTACGTCGATCAAGAAATCCCAACCCCAGTATCAATGAACTACAAACGAGCGGGGAAAGGTGAAAGGATTGCCGCGGAGTCAAAATTTTGCTTCTTATGAACAATCCAGAGATGGTCAATGATTTGGACGGTCGACATTTGCCTCCAGCTATGGCAACCAATGCGTGTGAATTGCACTCGCAACTCCCGCTTAATGGCAAGTTGGTCATTTCACAAAATGCGAGGCGCATGTCTGAACGGAGCAGACAACAGTCTGACTCGAGCCTTTGTCGATTGAGTGCTGGATATGGGAATAATCTGTCTTTTCTGTACTCCGCGTCACTTCCAAAACATAATCCTTACATGAACTTACTCTACAGAATGTTTGCATGAAATGATCAGAATCGTCAATTACATTTTTCAACCATGCTTAGTCAGTAATAACATAAAATTATATCTATATCGATAGAATATTGAAGTTAATCTCAGGAAACGTGAATGCACCGTCCTTTTTTTCCTTAGAGGAAATTCTTCGTATCTTCGTGCTTTTAAATTTCCCTCAGTCCCAAACACCGAAAGCTAAACCAACGGAACGCTCTCTTTCTAAGCTCCCCTTTCCAAGGATTTAAAGTGGCTCCGAGGACAAGTTCTTTCCGTCTTCTCTCACCTTCCGAGGATTGCTCGAGAAATTCACGCAATGCGCTTCGACGGGCACGTACGAACTTCATGCTTTCGAATTCCATGATATCACCGATCCATACTTTATAATATTTTCCACGTTTCCAAGTAAAATATGAACGTCTATGTTGAAAAATCTAACAATTTCATCCATTGAATTATTCTATTTTGAAATTGGACCATCTTATATTCATCCAAGGGTCGAGATATCTCAAAATCACAGTACCTTTTTTCCCCCACAATGCATATTCAATGGTACATCGCGGCGATTCGCTGTCTACAATGCTAATGCATCCCAATTCCATACATCAGGTGCACACCGGCATACTTGCTACTACAACTTGCCAATTCTGCATCGAACCAAAAATGACTTATCTACTCGCGCAGCTACCAACCGAACTCTCACACTCCGACACCAGTCAAACAGCAATCCATGGTAGCCGGAAAACAAGTGGCCGATTGATTTTCCGTCGACAAACAAAAATAAACATGTCACCAGAACAGATACTCCCATCCCATGAATGATTGGAAACGCACGTAACGCCCGTGCGCCGTTTCAGACAGGAATAGCTACTCGCAGAGTTTTTCTTTCTGCTCTCACACAAAGCCATTTATTTTTATTCCCTACTTCCGACCGTTGCAAGGCCAAAGCCAGCGGCAGAGAAGGGAAAGCTCGGACTTTTCCGTCACCCAAAACCCTCAAAACAAAAACCCTAGAAAGAGGAGACAGAAGCCATTTCCATGTCTTCGCTGCTCTTCCACTTCCTCCTCCTACTCCTCTCTCTCCTTCCTTGCCTATCCCTCTCCAAATCCACCATCGAGCCATGCTCTGTGTCGGATACTTGCCCGGCCATGGTCGGCTACTCGCTCTACACCGACCTGAAGGTCTCTCAAGTCGCATCTCTCTTCCAGATCGACTCCATTTCCCTCCTCTCCGCCAACGCCATCGATATCTCCTACGCCGATGTAGAAAACCACATACTCCCTGCTCGCCTCTTCCTCAACGTCCCTATTACCTGCTCCTGCTCCGAGGGCATTCGTAAATCCATCGGCACCCGATACAAGACTCGGCCCTCGGATACGCTCTCTTTCATTGCTGACACTGTTTTCTCTGGACTCGTATCTGCTGATCAGATTAGGGACGCCAATGGCATCTCTGATCCTTCCGTGCTCGATGTCGGGCAGACGCTTACGATCCCGCTTCCTTGCACATGCTTTAACGGGACGGATAATGGGCTGCCGGCGGTGTATTTGTCGTATGTGGTGGGACCAGGGGATACTGTGGCGGGGATTGCTGCAAGGTATTCTACAACAGTAACGGACGTGATGACGGTGAATGCCATGGGGAGCACGGCCTTGAAGGCTGGGGATATACTTGCCATTCCATTGCCGGGTAGACCTTTTCCTCTTTTTCTCTCACTGGTTGGAAATGTAGTGTGTGCTTGGTTTCTCGTACTTGATTACACGGCTAGATTGAAATGCAGGTGAATTCATCATGAACTAGGATTGTAGTTAGTTGTAATTTGGATTGCTAATACCTTTCAAGTTATAATGAAGCTATTGTTCAGTTTCGAATGGTAGAGAAATACTAAATGGATGCTTCTGATTTTTTTTTCGAAAAAGGCTGATTGGACTACTAAGAGGCTGGTCATTTGGGCAAACATTGCATAATGGCCTCTTTATTTTGTTACAGTAGTTTGGGCATCCTTCTATTTATTGGGGGGATGCCCAGCTTCATAAGAGCATTGGCTAAGAGGGCGAAGTTTTATGTTAGTGGGAGAAATTCTGGTCTTTGACCTGACGTGAATTTCTTCTTCTGTCATTAAGTGGTAATGCAGACTTTCTGCTGCTGCGAACTGGGATTATCTGGCAAGTTGGCTTATGTTGTCGTTGGACTGTTCGGATTTAGATAAGACTTAACAATGATGTTTGTAGTTTTCACCTACACAAGTTCGTAATTAGTCTTTTCTCTTTTTAGACCCTTCATTTGAGTGATTGCTATTTCTTTTTTGTGTTATTTTGATTACAATGTAGTGGTACTCAAGAGCCTATAAGGTTGAATTTTCCTTTGTATGGGTCCTTAATCCTTAGCCCCTTAGTGCTTGAGTGATCTATCCTAAAGCTAGGTGCTAATTCTCTGTTTTCAAATAATGAAGAGGCCGGTTGAAAGATGTTTTATGTTTTAAGAGTGCATTGAGTTACTTCTAAGAGTAGAGAATACAGCCCCATGGTTTTAGGTTGGAGGGCCAAGGTCTTTGGTGAGAGACTGCTTGTGCTTGATTCCGTCTCTCTTCTCTGCATTTAAACTAAGATCCTTTTTCATGGTGATGTCATGCTGTTAAATTGAAGGATCTAATGATATGGTGCTTGCGGAATTCTACCCAGGTCATATCTTTCTGTCTCATTGCATCTTCTTTAATTGGTGGAGGAAATTCATTTTTCGTAGGCATCAACAATTTGATTTTTGACAGATTTTTGCATCAAGGTTATTATCAAGTTGAGATCATGAAAGTGAGTGCAGTCAGTGTCCAATGCTTCCTGACTACATACTGGACATCTACCCTGATTCTCTGATTGATGTGTGGCAATTTTGTGGTAAAAAAAAGTTAGTGGTGACTCCATAAATGAAAATGTGGGCTAAGCCTGTGTGTCATGTGGGCTTTTGATGCTTTGCTTTCAGTAGTCAAACTGAACATTCATTTAGGATCAGTTTCAAGTTAGGACTAAACCTGTGCATTTCATGGGCTTTTGATGCTTTGCCGACAGTATTCAAACTCAACATTCATTTAAGCTTGGCTTCTAGTTTGGTATTATCCTTTGCATCCTTTTCATTTTGAAATTGTGGCCTATTACTGTTTTAGTTAGTCTGGGTTTTGCTTGCAAAAGCTGCACACAGCATTTCTTCAGTTGTCCAGTAACTAACATATCTTTTGATGTCAGTTGGAATTTTTAACTTGTTATAATTACTTCTTTGTAGTTAGTTTTGAGTTAGAAGTGAATTGATCATATTTTTCAGGGGGGTTTGATTGAGTTGAGGCATTTTCATGCTTTGATGATGATCCAGTTGCCAATTGTACCGCCATGGTTTCCCTCTTCCTCTTCCATTACTTTATTCAGTGCCAATGGTATTTTTTTGGATGGTTATTAATCTCAATTTCTCAGCATATGATGTGGTTAAAACTTTTGATGCTGTTGTCTTATTTGGTGTGTGTTTTTTGTTTCATAGCTTGTGCTTCTTCATTCCCGAGGTATGCCTCAGATAAGGGCTTGATTGTTGCAAATGGAAGCTATGCCATCACGGGAAGTCACTGTGTGCAATGCAGTTGTGGGCCAGGGAATCTCAAGTAACAGAACTTGTCCTTTTATCTTCTAACTCCTTTTCTTCTTTTTCGTTTTTTTTCATCCTTTTACCTTTCTGCCTTATCTGTTACATAATAATATTCCGATGTGGACCTTGCAGTCTCTACTGCATGCCCTCTCCACTTGCAGTATCATGTTCAAGCATGCAATGTAGAAACAGCAACCTTATGCTTGGGAATGTTACTGTTCAACCTACTAGTGCTGGCTGCAATGTTACTACTTGTACTTATGGTGGTTATGTAAATGGTACCATCCTCACAACGTGAGTCTCTCTCTCTCTCTCTCTCTCTCTCTCTCTCTCTCTCTCACACACACACACACACACACACACACACGCGCGCGCGCGCGCGCGCACGCACTCGCTAACACACACGCGCACACAACTGCTGGTTGCTGGAAGTTTATTGAGATGCTATTGAATGACTTCCATTTTATGATTATGCAGATTATCTACGTCTCTTCAACCTCGATGCCCAGGTAAAAATTGATTGCAACTTTGTAATATGCCCACATCTTTATTCCATGCTATTCTTCGTAAAGGTGATTCCTATTATACTTACATCTTTGCAAACTGATGCAGGAGTGCATCAGTTCCCTCCTCTTGTAGCCCCACCTACTGTATTGATGAGAGGGCCATGGAATGCTCCATCACCAGCGCCATCTCCATCAGATGGTAGTATAACATCAAGACCAACTTCACCATCGGGAACTGTTCCACTTCCTGGCTTGCCACCTGCCAATGGCCCTTCTGGAAGTATCTCTGCTGCTTCTTCATTGACAAATCCTTTATCAAACTTTCTAAGCACTTTTTGTTTCTTTTTCTTACTCAGGCTTCTGGTATAGATGTCTATTTCTGACCTTCTAGGTAGTTAGAGTGTAAGATTTGTTCCGGGCTTTGTGCTTGTTGTTGTGTTTTGCATCCTGGCTCGCTTGTTTGTTTTTTTAACACTATTTGAAACTCATTTTGGGATGCAGCTGATTAAAGGGATTTTGTTTTGTGATCTTTTAGCTTTTTGTTAGCTCTGTACTTTCACTGGTACTTCCCAATTTATATTTAAGTCCTTTCTGTAATTTAATTCAAGATTATCATTTGTAGTTTGGAATGAGTTCCTTTCCTCTTTCTGAGTGTAAATGTGCTGGGTGGCCAGGAATGCCTGTCCACTATCTGTTGTTGGGTGGCCAAACTTCATGACACCATTGCTACAATTGTTAGGCAATCCAAATGATTGTTTTCATCACCTAAATGTGTAAATGTTGTGTTTTCTGGTTGTTGCTAAACTTCAAATTACAGTGTCTAATTCACCTTCTTTGGATTTACCAGTGGCTGTACTTGAAATTTGTCTGTTATGTAGCTGCAAGGAGTTCAGAGTTCTTCAGTATCCTTTTCAATCCTTTTGGAATAGTGATGTCTAACCTGCAGCAATTGTTTTGTTTGGCCATGTTCTCATGTTCCCCAGGTTCAAGTTGGTTTTAAAATGAGCCTTGGCCTTTATTGGTATTCCTTTTTCTTTATCCAGCATCGTTTATTAACTTCTTTACCTGGGAGAGATATTTTTCCATTTTTCCATTTCTATGAGGGATTTAACCAATTGTCTACCAATTTTTATGGATCATATTTCTCCTTGGGGTTGCAGTGTATGACGGATATTTTTTTATTTTAAATTTCTTCGGGGCATTTTTACACCGTGGTACTTGCTTACAAAATTTGGCTACCTGAGACTCCAAGCCTGGAAGCTTCTTAACGTCAAGCCCTTATCCTGTCTTCTATAGAGTCTTTGCAGTTTGTGGTAACTAGTTGCAAAAATTGCACCTGACCTACTGCAGTCAATTGCTCAGCTGGGTATAAAGATGTTCCATTTCAGCTAATTCAAACCAGTTCCATGTGCTTTTCACCCCCAGACCTGCGGTCGCCTAGAATATTATAATCTTCTGGTAGCCCCATCTGACCAGCTGAGCATTTGGTTTGTTTTCTGCTAGCAATTCATGATGATTCCTTTGTTTCATTCATATCACGGACTTTTTTTTCATTCTTGTAGCTGTTGTTGGTAGGGCCTGTGCTGCGGATCTTTTAGTAGTTTGAATTTCATTTCTTTCTTGATTGGACACGTGTAAAGCTCATGGAAGCATGCAACTTCGAATGTGGCAGTGAACATGTTGATTGGCCATAGGTTGAGTCCAAATTTTCTGTTCTTGGATAGGGTGAAATGGCCCAATTGGTACTGCTGGTCTTCAGTTAACTAATGCTTGTCTACTTAATATAGAAGCACCGGATTCAAGATCAATTCCTGAACTTCTATGCATGAAAACACATCATCTTGCCACAGCCCGGTAAAAAGCCAGATGCAGCATTGATTGAGCGAGCAGTCATGCAATCACTGTGGGGCACTTTGCATGCAGGATGCTGATAATCATGATTACTTAGTGCTGTTTGTTCCATCATTTTATTCGTATCTATAAAATACTGTTAGAAATCTAATCGACTGTTGCATGGTCGGATCAAAGAACTCCAGGCCTTTGGGGTCGGAAACTTAGCCATCATTTAGACTAGCAGTTCCGGAAACAAATGAATCATGATCTAATTCGGGGATTTTTCAATCTTAAGCAGCAGAGGAGTTGAGGAAATATTAAAACGGCCACATGTGCCTACTCTTTTGATTATTGGCGAAGTCGTCATCGTTCTCACTCACGTGCACCAAGTGTTATGCAGTATTTACACAATGATTCAGGCAAGCAAAATTATAAAAACAGCTTAATGTTTTAATCATCATAAAACATGATTGGCTAAACATCATTCCATTCTCTGGTTGTGTTCGTGCGTTTGTGCACTTTTCCTCACCATCCAGCGACGACGGAGATGGGTTTAATCCCACGCCGTTGGCACGTGGGCTGATGCTTTGCCATCCCACGAATGCCATTTAATTGCCATGTCCCTGAGGAGATGCGGCTTGACTTGGGTACTAAGCTGACGTCCATAGCCGTCACTGATGCATATCCTACGTCTGTACACGTCAATGGTAATTAATGCAACATTTTTAATGGCCTCTGTCAGCCATCCGAATCCCATGAGCTCAGGGACGGCTGTTTAAACAATCTAAATCCGGGGTGTTGAGGATTGAGCGTGACTCTTGCATTTTCAGTGATAAATAGATCTTAAAAATGTGAGTTAAAGGCGTCAGGATCTCAGAATGATGGATGATGATCACAAGAACGAATGACCCAGACTCAAGAAGAGCAGGGCAGATGGTTAATGCGCAGTTCATGCTTATTTGGACGGTGACTTTGGGGAGAGGCACTGTTGTTGCGCTGATTTAACAGCCGCACATGTTAAGGTCCTCGTACTTTGATGGATGGCCGATTCCAATTTGGGAGATCATCTTTGGAGCTCTCCTAGTTAGTAAATTGTTTACATCATTAAAGCATGCCTTATAACCCGAAAGGCTTATTCGTGTAATTATCATTACCACTCCAATCATACCTGATAATAAGGTAACGGTTGCTTGTAAAATTGAAAAATTACTCGTTTGGAAACTTAGTTATTACAATTTTATATAGAGATTAGTAATTTCCAGTTTCATTAGCGATCACTTTCAAGCTATGAATCTGCTCACAAGTCAAGAGGCTCTCGGAGAGCAAGAGCAACAGGCTACGAAAGCTCGAGCAGGTGAACGAAGAAAGCCGAACCCAAGTGAAGTGGGAGTGAAGTATATGCGGGTAATCGGCTAACAGAGGCATTCAAATATCCCTTACATAGGGAGAAATCTGGTAAAAATGAAAACTTCTCACGATTCTTTACCTGTCGATTTCTCCAAAACCGATTCTGCAATTGGGCAAATAGACAACCGACCATCCAAAACAGATAGATACAGCGCAGGATTGCACAGGTTAAAAGGATTCGAACATCGATTATATATGTAGCATCATGAACAGCTAATTCACAAAAACTTTAATTAGCCGTTTTACAGTGTATCATCTTACCTCTCGATTACACTGAAAAGGGGCTCCTGTGCCTCTCCACCCCAAAAATACCCCAAAAGATAGGAAAAGAAAAGAAAAAAACAGTTCGGCGGGAGTGGAAGGAGAAGGAGCTGGAGTCGTGATGATGAGCCTCGCGTTCGATCAGCCACTGCAGGTGGAGGAAGTCGTCGACGGTGCACGGCAGCCGAAGCGGCCCACTCGTGTGGAATCCGTACACTTCTTGTGCCTTCTCGAGCAGCCTCTTGAAGAGAGGATGGTAGAGATAAGAAATCGGGATCATAAACCGCCGACCGCTGCCGCCCTCCTCCTCCAACCCCACACTCACAGCCAACCATCCTTTCTTAATCTTCATCTTCTTCTCTTGAGGCATCCCTTCTCTCCTCTCTCCTCTCTTGCGGATTGATTTCAACGTCAGTCTCTAGCTCTGTTCCGTCGGGGCCGTTGGCTAGAAAACGTAGGTGAGCACAGTAACATATATAACCAATGGAGGGAGTGGCAAGTTCGTAATTATCGATCTCCACTTTGTGCGTGTCCGTTACGGAATCCAAGTACTATATTTACATGATTTAAACTTTCCAAAATTTATTTTTCTATT
Organism: Pouteria campechiana; assembly: GCA_036873735.1. Classification (NCBI taxonomy): domain Eukaryota; kingdom Viridiplantae; phylum Streptophyta; class Magnoliopsida; order Ericales; family Sapotaceae; genus Pouteria; species Pouteria campechiana. Next base: position 55,695 of record JAYJMB010000193.1, read on the forward strand.
TTAAACCATAAAATATTTTCCTAATTTGAAAATAGCTAAAAATAACTACCAAGTATAATTATTATTTTATTTTAAAATTTAAATTAAATAAAAAAATTAACAATTCAAAATGTGCGCATATATCTTCCATATCCCAAGTTACATTCCAGCTACAATGATCAAATATCAGCCACCGCAGCCTAACCCGCGGAACTTTTCTCAGTTAATACGCATCATTTTTTCTTAATGAGACAATTTTTCTAGCTTTTATTTTTTATTTTTCGTGGTGGTGTGTATGCTGATGGGTGACGGATGGTGAGCAGGCACACAGGTGGTGTGGGGCCCACATATGGTATTGGAAAATTCCTCTTTTTTCTTCTGCGTCGATGCGCCGGCCGGTGTTTTTTTTTTCTTTAAAACCCTTGTCATGTTTCCGTCGCTCCCTACCCTTTCCACTTCAGTAGGGCTGAGCCGGAGCGCATGGTCGTCGATGTACACGTGTCACTCCGTACGGTGAGGGATCGTAACCCTGTCATGTTGCCATGTGGTGCCGACAGCTCCGATGTGTTGTGATTCTCCGCAGAATGGAATCCGGTTGGACGGTTTGGATTGGTCCGGTGGATGTAAGCGACGATCTGATGCGGCCTATAAAGGATCAGGGCCGTGCAATTTTTGTCCCTCTTTCTGGTAGATTTTCGAAACCCTCTATTTTCTTTCATGACTAAAGCCGACTATGGCTCTGTTTTGGCCCACTAAGTAATTAAGTACTTTTTAAGAAAACTGTTATTTAAAGTAGAATTTTAGTAGAAAGTACTTGAAGTAAAAGCATTATTTGTATTACATATTTATTTGACTATAATATAATAAAAAAATTTATTATACAAATAATAAAAAGGATAAAAAATTTATGCTTTGACTCCATTACTAATTACTTCTAAAGAATTATACAAATAATATAATGCGTAGATCAAATTTTAAGATTTAAAATAAATGCTAGTAATAAAATATTTTTAATATACATTATTAACTCAAGAAATTATCTTCAAAAGCCTTTTTATTTAAATATATGCTTTAACTTCATTACTAATTATCTTTAAAAGCCTTTTTTATTATTATATTAAGATGGTATTTAAATTCTTATCTACGCCAATTCATCTCTATGCATATCTCATCTAGCCATTTATGTTAGAAAGATTTTTGTTTTTCATGAAAAACAAGACAATGATTATAAAAAGTAAAATTATTATGATAAACATGTGTTGCATCAGAGTTTTTTTTTATAATTTTTTTTTACTTTTCCCAGTGACCAAAATAAATTAGTTAATGGGACTTTAACTTAAATTCCTATAGATTTGTCATTAAGTCATATTTCTACTTGACAATACATCTGGCTCTCAATCTGTAATTCATTAGATGAAAATGAAAATTTTCGTAGTATTAAAAATAATTTCTTATTCCATATCATCCGAATAATATTAATATCTTTGTAACTAGCATCATTTTATATATTATTGATATTATTTTCTTATTATTTTTTTTCCTTTCCTTTAATGAAAGGAGTTGTAGTAAGCACGAGAATAATGCATAACTAAAGATTAATGGATACCTCAACCTAAAATATTTAAATTCAAGATTTCACGAAACGCATTAACTTAGATGGGACATATCTCCCTGAAGCACTGCTAATTATATTCCTCTAAAGAAGAGAGCATGACAAGCCCAAGAAAAAAAGTCTTAAATTATATATAATTTAAGTAAAAATGAAAAGCTATGTTTTGACTACCTTCAACTGTAAAATTTTTTTAAAAATAAAAATTATCTTTTAAATAAAAATACTATATATAAAGGTACAATATTATTCAATAAATTAATTGGCTAAAGAACTATTTATTTTTAAATACTGGCAACTTATTTTCAAATAACTAATGCATCATTAAAAAAAATAAAAATACTTGCACCTTATTTTTAAATGTTACTTTCACAAAAATCACAATTAGATAAATTAAATAAAATTAATTTCAACTAAAAATGAAATTTCCATTTTTTGCTTTAGAGAAATATCCATTTTTACGTGTAATTAAAATTAATTTTATTTGGTAAACATTGTACGTATTTATAAAAGAATTTAAAATTTTTTAAATATATTTTAAGTTTATCTACTTAAACTCTATAGTTATCCAATATCTCATCTATGCTACAAATTTCATGAAAAACCAAATAAACGCAAGAAGTCTCCGGAGTATTTAGCCAAACATTCAAAAAACGGATAAAAGTGTATTTTGGTTTTTAAGGCGCTTTCGCTCTGTGAAACTTTCGGGGCCAAACGAAGCCCATGTAGTATAATAAGGAAAAAAAAAAATCAGCTTAGCTATTCACCTCAGAAGGGCCCATCATTTCAACGGCCTGTATCTCTGTTATAATTCTTTGATCGCAGGATAGGACAAACAGAACTCTCCAGTTGCATCCTCGAGATGCGGGCAACTTCCTCTCCCATGAAAAAGTATCGAAAGGCCGTGGACTCGTGTCGGACCGGTCTTCGCCATGCGTCGGGTTGCGGCTGGCTATGTATGAGCCTTATCAAGTATATGTCTTATTTGTTAGTGCTTATAAAAACTAATTATAAACTAATTTTTTAAAATAAGCCACGATCATTATCAAGAGTTCTTATTAAACTACTAAATAATAAATATTAGAATTGCATTTTTGACAGATTCATTCACACTAATTACCTATAATGCGCTATTTGTAAATGTTTTGTTCTAACCTTTTTCATGGTTAAAAAATAAAACTCTCGAATCATAGAAACGACGCATGTTCTTTAATTTATCTATTTAGCTTTAAAATTTATTGTTTCGTATGCGATACCTTTATAAAAGATTGGAAGGTCGTGGTACTGTGCCGACCTGCGGTCAATGGCGGGTTGTGGCTTGTCTTGCTGCAGATTCTTCCAAGGCATTTAAATATTAAAATGCTTTTTCAATTTTGTGCGCTTGCAACCGGGTCTCGGCAGTCGCGACGGTTGGCTGTATATAGGGCCGCACATGAATTATTCAAGGCACAGAAGATTTTTGGTGATGGACCATCTAAGATGGTCATCGTCGGATCCGCAGTTTCATTACTAAAAAGGGCTCATTTTTATGCAATGGCTAGAGGGCCGAGTATGAAGCGCACCGCTGGGGCGAGCAGCAGGACGCGTGCTCTGTGCGGCAACCGCCAACGGCAAATGGTCGGTAGTGCGCGTCTTTCATGGTGGAGTGCCATGCCACCCTCTCACCAGCTTTCGCTGCTTGCCGCAGCAGGGGCAAAATTACAGCAACCTATACCGTTTCTGCGTTTTTTTGGTCAAAAACCTCCACGAAACCTATAAAGTACAAATCAATCCACATTCATTAGGGCATTGTGTTATTGTAAATTTTCCTATAATCAGACGAATGTTTTAAATTAGACGAACACTCTAAAAAGTATGAACGTTTAATTAAAGGCTCACGGATTCGTTTAGCAGTGAAATAATTTAATGAAATGGTATTTACCTTTACACAATTTAATTTTTCGGCCATGCAATTTTTTGCTGTTGATTGAAACAACCTTTTGAGTTTATATGTCAATTTAGCTGAGTCCAATTTCAAATAATCATTAACAAGAGCTCAATAATAATTAACAAGTATTTCCGACTTAAGCAAATGAGGCCAGCGATTTGCAATTGGGACGGTTGGTCATGAGTTTGGCTGAAAATTCTCCAAGATGATGAAACTACTGAGCATAATTAGGGTGTAAATTGGGTCAGTCGAGATTGAATTGACGTAAACCCTATCCCTAACATAAGATTTAAAATCTTAACCCTAACCTTAACTCAATCCTGATTTTAAAACCTCAACTCTAACTCAAATTAAATAGGTTGGGTTCTGGTTAAATTTGGGTTACATGAATAAATAAAAAAATAACTATTTATTTTCAACATTCACTAACATTCAAATAAAACTAATCTACCGCATACTTAAAATTTACGTATTTAACATCAAACTAAAGTTTTAAATCCAAATAAAATAATAAGTTTATCAAATAGCTAAATAAAATATAAGTTTAAATAATACTTAATTAGGTTTAAAGAGATTTTCAAATAGGATATGAAGATATGATAAAACTAAGAAATAAGATTAGCTATAGGAATGAGAATTTATATGAGATTAGTGAGTCATTTGTGCTTAAAAAAAATAAAAAAATAATATAATATGAATTATAAGAAGTAAAAAATATATCATTTTTTATTTTGTAACTAATAATATGTAATTTGGGCATATTTTGGTTTGAGTTGGGTTACCATTAACCCAAATTAAAATTCGGATTGAAGTCTGCTGTCAACCCAAACTCTTAAAAGTGTCCGTTGGGTTTGGGCATATTCAATTTCACCCAAGCCAAGTTGCGAGTTGCACACTGCGCCCAATGCCCAGGCTTTTTTTACGAAGATCATGTTATTGGATTTCATTCACGAGCCAGCCATTGACTCAAAATCAACAGGTTCAACGATTGAAATAAGCACCAGGTATCAGTTCTTTGAATTGCCAAATCATGGCACCACTTTGTAAAAAATAAAAATAAAAAATATAGCCACGTGTCATGAAATTCCTACTCGTGAGATTAGGAATACAGAATAATAAAATCGCGATTATTTTTAGCCCGTCAAAGCCGACAGCCGCCGAAAAGCAAGTGGGTTTTGAATACGCCTTGAAATGCGGCGTACGGATAACGCACCCATGGCGACAATTTCAGAAGAGGCCAAGTCCCAGTCGCAATTATCTACTGCAGATGGGGCGGCAAGAGCAGGCGCATTCAACGGCTGGGATCATCCGATTTTTTTGACTTAGAAGAGTTCGTTGTGGGGCCCACTCTAAGAACTAGGTTGATGACGATGACGATGATCTGTCGTGAATGAGAATATGGGACAGATCCATTCGTGGTTGGGAGGATATCGAGTACAATTGCGCCGTTTTCCACGCTTCCTTGCGATGCACGTGGCTGGCGAAGAAACTTCCAATCACCCGTGCATGCTACTTGTACGGTGTAGATGTTGTTATTGGATTTGAGGGCGTAAAAACCGATGCCAACATGATAAACAGGCATGATCTGACAATATTTCTCCTTAGATTACAACAAATTTATATGCAATTAATGTAAATTTAAATAATAAATTGACATGAGATTTACATATTTTAAGAATTTTATTTTTCACCATTTTTATCATAATCTTTGAAAACATTATTTATATGGCTGAGAAGCCTACGGCACCATGAAAAATGGATGAATACAGACATATAGCATTGGCAGAAAATACAGTGCTCGTAGTAGACGGCTGGGAAGATGCGAAGAGGACCATGAAGTTGACAGCGCTGCGATATTTCCGTGTCGAAGCGTCGACGGCCATATTGGCACACACCTAATGCCGGCGGATGTCTTGTAGACACATCCTTTTCGGCTGTAATCTGCGCATATATTCATCGATCTTTCTGCTTTCTATGCCACTTGTCGGTCGGTAGAATCGGTGGCCTCTTTTTATCATTGCATTGCAGACTGGACCTATGCAATGCAAACAATGCATCCACATGTAGAGGTGTTGCTGCCCATGCAATCCCCTCTTTTTTTGACTTATCATGTCAGACTTTTGGATAACACAAGACATAAAAACCCAATACATGTCAATTAAAACTATACTTGCAATTAGTTATGCATGATATATCCAGTAGCATAATTAATTAATTAGTCAACATGTCACTATGTCCATAATATCAATGTTTTGGATATCAAATTTTAGATTTTTTCATATTTACCAATACAATTTATTATAAATAGCAAAATACTTAGAAGTTTTTTATTTCTTATTTTTTGTAAAACATTGGATCATATTTTTCTAAGGACGTGTTTGGGAAGAGCCATGCAATGATTTTTCTTTTTAAGAAATAAGTGGAAAATGTTGTTGACAAAAAAGGTAAATGATGCCTATCAAAGAGATAAAATACAAAGACTTTTTTCATGATGATAGCTAAGGTAGGTATAGGTTATATTATGATGGAAAAAAAATTGATTTCTTAGAAACATTTAAGTTTACTAAACAAATAGTCTTTTAGAAATAAAATTTTCTCTACTTCTATTTATTTAATTCGACATATATAATTTACGTTGTGAGAGAATATCTTACTAATGTGGTGGTCTGTCAATTCTTTCAAATTTTTATATATCCCATGGCATTTTACGCTGAGATTTTTGAGGGGAGGATCCAGTAAATCATATTACTAAAATTTAAACCATTCATTATTTTTTATTTCTAATCCAAAGCTTTTATGAACAGAATCATAAATGCTGATTTTATACATGTAAGCTAAACTCATTAATTGCAGGGCATAAAGACTTAGTTAACCACCAATAAATATAGCATTTATTTTAGAAATATTATTATTTATCTTTTAAATAAATCTGTAAATTAGTGTAAAATGTAAATCTACATAGATATTTTTGAAAATTCATAGTAAATTATTCATCCAGACTAAATCTTTTAAAGAACAAATATATTAGCTTATTTTTTTAAATATAGGACGAAAAGCTAACTTTGCTTAAAAGCTTTCCTTTTTCCTCCCAAGTTATAAGCATTGATTTTCTATGTGATCCAAACTGATTAATTTCAAGGGATACATACCACCAATGCATATAGCCATTATTTTAGAAACATTTCAACTTTTAATGAATCTTTAAATTAGCGTAAAATGTACATCTAAGTAGATATTCAAGAAAAATCATAATAAAATATCCACCACATATATCCTTCAAGGAATAAATATGTTAGGATATTTTTAAATATAAGATGCACAATCTAATTTGTTCCCATATGTATGTATTTATCTTTACTTACACTACAAGAAATTTAATTTTTGGTATCTAAATATTTGGTTGCAAAAATATTAAATCTCTTTGTTAAAAATTATTTACATCTAAATAAATTTTTTGCAATTTAGTTGCAAATGCTCCTTGGCATATTGCGTTGACAACCAAATTAATATTTTGTTGTTTATAATTATTATA
>JAYJMB010000194.1:0-18381 GCA_036873735.1 Pouteria campechiana
GTCAGCCACAAAGGAGATTGAACCCACCCATGATGGATGTAGTGAAAAAGGAAATCCTCAAACTTCTTGAAGTTGGACTAATTTACCCTATTTCAAATCGTAGTTGGGTTAGCCTAGTTTAAGTGGTTCCTAAAAAACAGGAATAACTATGATGAAAAATCAGAACGATGAGTTAGTTCCCACTCATGTTCAGAATAGGTGGCGAGTTTGTATAGATTATATAAAATTAAATGTTGTAACTTGCAAGGACCACTTTTCTTTACCTTTTATTGATCAAGTGCTTGAGAGATTAACTGGTCAATCTTACTATTGTTTCCTTGATGGCTATTCAGGTTATTTTCAGATTGCGATTGCCCTTGAAGATCAAGAGAAGATGACTTTCACATCCCCATTTGGAACTTTTGATATTGCCATATGCCCTTTGGCCTTTGCAATGCCCTAGCCACTTTCTAGAGGTGTATAGTTAGCATATTTATAGCTTATATAGAGTAAATTATAGAAGTATTTATTGAGAATTTCATAGTTTATGGAGACTCCTTTGATAATTGCTTGCGCAACCTTACACTTGTTCTTCAAAGATGCATAGAAACTAACCTTGTATTAAATTTTGAAAAATGTCATTTATTGTTGAACATGGTATAGTTTTGGGTCATGTTGTTTCATTTGGGGGAATTAAGGTAGATAAAGCTAAAGTTGATATTATTCAATCTTTACCTTATCCCACTAAGGTGTGGGAAGTTCATTCTTTTCTTGGACATGTAGGCTTTTATTGAAGATTCATCAAGGACTTCTCCAAAATAGCATTACCTCTATGCAAGTTGCTACAAAAGGATGTGACTTTTGAATTCAATGAGACATGTAAAAAAGCGTTTGACAAGCTAAAGGAACTGTTAACTTCAACCCTAGTTATTTAACCCCCTGATTGGAATGTCCCTTTTGAGATAATGTCTAATGCAAGTGATTATATAGTAGGCACTATTTTGGGTTAGAGAATTGGGAAGGTATCTCATGCCATTTATTATGCTTCAAGGACTTTGAACGATGCTCAGACTCTTCATTATTTGATGATGAAGAATGAAGCAAAACCAAGGCTAATAAGGTGGACACTTCTCTTGAATGAATTTGACTTGGAGATCAAAGACAAAATAGGGACAAAAAATCATGTTCCACATCATTTGAGTCATTTATCATGTGGAGGATGAACTCCATCTACAAGAAACATTTCCTGATGAGCAATTATTCTCTATGAGTGAGACACTACCTTGGTATGCAAATATGGTAAATTATTTGGTCAGTAACACTTTATCTCTTATTTTATCTAAGAATCAACGAGATGAGATTAAGAGCGATGCAAAATATTATGTGTGAGATGACCTATACTTATGGAAGCATTGTATAGATCAAGTGATTAGAAGGTTTGGAATTCCAAGAGCTCTAATAAGTGATCGAGGCACTCACTTCTGCAATCGAACTGTTGAAGCTTTGTTGAAAAAGTATCATGTGATCCATAGGGTGTCAAGTGCTTATCATCCACAAACCAATGGGTAAGCTGAATTATCAAATCAAGAGATCAAGTCCATCCTTGAAAAGATAGTTAATCCAAATAGAAAAGATTAGAGTTTGCATTTGGATGATGCCTTATGCACATATAGGATAACATATAAAACACCCATTAGCATGTCACCTTATCGATTAGTGTTTGGGAAACCATGTCACCTTCCCATTGAGTTAGAACCTAAGGCTTATTGGGCTATCAAGAGTTTCAACATGAACATGGATGGAAGTGGGGAGCATAGGAAGTTGTAACTACAAGAGTTAGAGGAAATTTACAATGATGCCTATGAAAGTGCAAGGATTTATAAGGAAAAAACAAAGGCTTTTTATGACAAGATGATCTATAGGAAAGAGTTTAAAGTTGGTTAGAAAGTCCTTCTATACCATTCACGGCTTCGTTTATTTCCAAATAAGTTACGTTCTTATTGGAAGGGACCGTTTGTTGTTACTGATGTTTTTCCTTATGGTACATTTGAAATTCAAAGTTTAGCGACTTCCAAAGTTTTCACAGTGAACAGTCATAGATTTAAACCTTTCTATGAAGGACTACAAACTGAGAATGTAGCGGAATTAGATCATGATAAACTAGTTTATATTGATTGAAGGAGCAAGCATTGAGTCGAGCCAACAACTATAAACAAAATCGCTGCTTGGGAGGCAACCCAAGGGGAGTTTGTGTTTCTTTTACTTACTTTATTTTGGTGGTCTCCTATGATTTGAGGTTGAGGATGTCCTGAGCAAGATTCAACTAAGCTTGAAAAATTCATAACATGATTAATTAAGTAATCTTCCAATTTGTAATTGCTTGGTTTAGTTATTTTCCTTGAGAATGGTGATGACTAAATTTCGTAGAGAAAATTTGGTGAGATTTTGAGCCTCTAGACTGATACATCTACATTAGTCTCATTCATTTTCTTCATGAGAGATATTCTTCCATGGATTTGTTTCTCTAGAACTTGCCTTGATTCTCTTTCAGATATCATTATGAGCATGATTAAGGCCTTCTTTGTTATAAGCTATGTGAGCCAAATAGCCTACCCTATGATTAGCTTTTCCTCTTGTTGAGCCCTTTAAACTTTATAGCCTTATATTGTGAACCTATGTTACAAGCTTAAAATCCAAAAAAATAATATCTTTACCTAAGCCGTAGAGCTAGTGGAACATGGGTCTTCATGATTCTATGTATGGGTGTACAAGAAATAAAGTGTGGGGGTGTTTGGATTTGTGATATAACTATGATTGGAGAAAGGGAACATGCTTTTATTCTCAATCTGTGAGTTCCAATATAAAAAAATGAGAGAGAGAGAAGAAGTTGTTTATATTCATAATTCTTCCAAAAACTTCAAGAAATGAATTTGCTTATACATCATATACACAAGGAAAGAGGGTGCTGAATAAAATGATTGGTTTTACATATCTTATTTATTCAAGCTTGAGTTGATTTATTTGTGTTTTACTAGTGTCAATGGCTTTTAAATTACATTCTCAATTATTTTCCACTTTGTCCTTAAACCCCATTACAACCCTTGAAAATTCCTTATGCTTCATGTAGTGCATTTGATCCTAGTAATGGATAATGAAAATATATGCAAGCCTATGGTAGATCATCTCCATTGGAATAAATTTGAGCAAAAAATATACCCCTCAAACAAATGAGAGAAGAGTGTTTAATTTTGTGAGGGTCTACGCGATTAGTTCATTCCATATTCAAGAGAAAATGCTTAATAAGTGATTATAAGTTGCATAAGAATGATTTTTTGATGACGTGTTATGAGTTTTGAAAAATTTGGTTGTTCTTCATTTATAACAATTGCAACCTTGATGTTCTTTTTGGGTGAGTGAAATTGAGTTTGCCCAAGGATGAGCAAAAGTTAAGTCTGAGGGAAATTGATGAGAATGTAAAATATCATATTTTATTCCCTTAATAATTAGTCCTTTATACTTATTTGATGCCTAAATTCACTCACTATTCTTATATTTTGATTTAGGACACAAATGGAGGTGTTAGGAGCAAAATAAAGCTAATTGGATGATTTTGGACAACTTTAATATTACCTCAAGGATATTTTTGGTGACGCCATATTTGATGAGTGTTTTAAAGAGAGAAAAGAAGAGAAAATAGAAGGAAAAGATGAGGCCTAAAGGATGGAAAAAGAAGATTGATGTAAAGGAGCTAGAAAGCAAGCTCTAGAGGAGACAGTAAGCTGGCACCACCAGCCCCCATCTGGCGCACAATTCCACCATGGTTGGATAGCGAGATGGCACTACTGGCGCCAACGGCAGCTCAGTAAATTTGTGGAATTTTTGCGTTGCGTAATTGTAGGGTTTTTAAGCCAAAAAGTAAGGGTTTTTTAGTGCATTTTCCACTGCCATTTTTGACAGTTTTGAAGGGGAGAAAAGGGGAACTTTGGAGGTGTTCTTTGGATGCATAGAATTCATCTCTCTTTTCTATTTTGCTTTCTTTGTGATTTAATAGCCTTGCATGGCTAAACTTTTATTCTTAGTTTAAGTAGACAAAAACTTTAGAATCAATTTAATGTGAGATCTAATTTGTTTTAATTGTGTTGGTCCCGAAGGTTAGGCAAAAACCCAAGAGGGCAGGGAAAAATTGGGTACTTAAAAATTATTTCTCAACCCCTTTAGGATTACTCTTCCCTCTAGCAATTAATCACTCAATCGACAAATGCACAAAATAAATAAGACACAATAAATTTTATTATGGTTCAAGTAAACACTCTACTTTGCTCTTCCAAGAACACTTTTCTCTTAGTGTCTTGGATTCTACTATTCCCAATAGCAAAAATACAATAGTGCTTCTAGCACTCTTCTAGATTCCAGGTCTAGGGGGCATAAACAGTGCTACCAGTACTATTCTAGATTCTAACTCTAGGGAGCATAAATAGTGCTCCTAGCACTCTTCTAGATTCTAGCTTTAGGGAGCATATTCATAGTGCTCCTAGTACTCTTCTAGATTCCAGCTTTATGGGGCATGAATAAATAGCTCTTGTCTATACTCAGAGAGTCATAAATCTTCTGGAGTCTAGTCTCAACCACTAGTTCAAGGAACTTTATAAGAAATGAACATAAGAAGTTGAAGCACAAGAATTTCTCAGTAAGCATAGGGGAAAGTTTCTGAAAATTAAATGCAAAAGTAAACGATCTTCTCAAAGGCAGTTGAGAGCCTTCAAAGAAAGTTAAGAAAGGTTTGAATGCAAGACTCTTAACTCTTGAAGGATTGCAAAAGGCTTAGCTTAGATTAGTAAATGCTCTCAAGACGATTTTGAATGATTTTCTCAATGTTCGTTAATTCCTCTTGCTCTAATGATGCTTCATTTATAGCTACTTTGAATTCTATTTGTTGGTGGTAGGTGAGCTCCATTAATAACATAAGACATTCTAATTAACATATTTTGAATTCTTTGACTTTTGCTTAATCCTCATATGTTGGAAGTTCTACAGCGCCGACCTTGGAGAAGATGATTTTTGGCTTCTTAATAAGCTCTGGCCGAGGTATTACTGCAATGGTTGCCTCTTTCATCAATATAGAAAAATCATTATTAATGCTAAGTGAAGACTAATAATTTGTTCTGATCATTGATCGTCTTTTACTTATGACAAACGAAGTATCTGTCTAACTGTCCATAAGATAAAGTTCTGTCATCTTTATCTTTCATAATTGGCAGAGGAATCACCCTTTCTATTGCTATCAAATGAATTATCCGTTCAAGTTCTTTGTCTTGTGATTTGTCTGTTGCACCGCAGAGGCACACATGTCTTGTGGCTTCAGCGCTTCATTTGTTAGGTATGTTTGTTGAATTTTAGAAGCATGGATGTCTAGTTTCTTTAGTGCTTCATCTTATGAGTTGTCTGTTGTGAGTAATAGACTATGCTTTAAGGTGCAGATGAAGTTTTCTCATGGCTTTGTCTTTTATGAAGTTTGTTGCATATAATAGATGGACTCAGTTTGAATAGACGAACTTCTTTGCTTTGCAATATGATCCTTGCTTCTTCCACTTTGTCTGTCGATAGCAGACGATCATTGGCTCACTTATGATAGATGAAGTCTCTACTCTACCATACGATTCTTGCTTCTCTGCTTTGTCTGTTAATGGTAGACAAAGTTTTTACTGATGAAAGATCTTCTTTTCTTCCACCTTTATTTGTTCTCATCAGACGACCGTTGGCTTATCTATGGCTTGCTTATGATAGATGAAGTTTGTTGTATACATACTATCTTGCATTCGTCAGATATAATCTTCCACTTTGACAAACTAATGGAAATAGCCGAGTCGTTTTCATTTGTGCTTTGTTTGTTACAACACTTCATCTTTTGCTTCTTTACTTGCTCAAGCCTTGTCACTTTGGAATATAGTTTTTGTGCTCATTTTTCTTTAGGACCTATAACTTGATTCTGCATACTAAAATCTTGATAACAATCACTATTACATAATCTTTAATCAAGTTTTGTTTGTCATCAAAATCAAGCATTTATGTCAATATTCTCTCCTTTTTTTATGATGACAAAACTTGATTAAAAATTATCTCATAAGAGATAATCTCCCCTTGAATGTATGTAGATCAAAAAATGTTTATAATATTTAATCATTCCACAAGTTGCCATCTTCTGATGTTTCCTTATCTTGTTTTATATATATATATATATATATTCTCCCCCTGATTATTTAGAGTGTATTCTCCCCTTGATTAGTTCAACATTATGCATTTTTATATTCTTTTTTTGAGATAATTTGCATAGTGTTTCTCCCCTTTTTTCTTAGAAGCAAAAAAAAAAAAAACATCCATTCTGAGTAAGACATAGACACAAAGAGAAGTAGCTAGAGAAAGATGAAAATATTTCATTTCATTTCAGTACAAACAGAGCTACACATAAGAAGACAAACACTCAGCCTACATGGAAAGAGTAGGAGAGATTGTGTCTAAGACTATAGAGGAGGGGGTGGTGGTGGTGGAGAACTTTATATCACCATGAGCGAGATACAAAGTTTTAAGGAAGGGAAGAGGGAAAGAAGATGATAATGAAGGGAAAGGAGATGATAATGAAGCTATTAGAGCTTCCTTTCCCCTCTCTTCGAGCCCTAGCTAATGAGGAGGTTGGATCTAGGGGCAAAAGTGGCCTAGATATGAGTTATATTCTTAAGAGCCACATCTTGAAGTGAAATACTTCTAACTGTAGAGATGATTTGGAATATTGTTATAAGGAGAAGTAATATCGTCCTAGCAAGAGAAGTAAGGAGTCATTCTTGGATGCCTCAATTTCCACCACACGATGGTTTGCCTTCCATATCTTCTTCATAAATGCCCCTCTTTGAGGTATTTAATCTTTGTGGTGTGGAGAGGGATTATGATTCAAGGGTTGAAATAGAATGATTATTGGGGCTATATGAGGTTGTTGATATGATCCTTTTGAAAAGAGAGAATAACTCAAACTAAAAATAGAATTGGATGTGATAATCATAGTTATAAGTTAATTCTAGCAAGAAAATGAGGTGTACTCGACCTCGAGAATTAATCTTTAGATGAAGTGCGAATAGAGCACCTGATACGAATAACTTACTTTTTCTGAGACAAAGTCTAGTTTCAAGAAAGCATATTCAACATCACAATTTCAAGCATAGAAACATTAGAGATTTCACTCTCAGATCATCACATTTGTCATACCTAATTCTCCTCTGATGTTGTAGAAGATATCTAATGACAGTGGCTTATTAAAAATATCAGCAAGATGAGCACTTGTAGGCACGTATTCTAGACATATATCATGTTTTCAACATGATCTCTAATAAAGTGGTGCCTGATTTTTATATGCTTAGTTTTCAATTGTAAAATAGGATTCTTTATTAAGCATATAGCACTAGTATTGTCACATTTAATGGGTATGTCTCTATAGCTTAGTCCATAATCAAGAAGTTATTGTTTCATCCACAACAATTGAGCACGGTAACTTCCAATTACTACGTATTCAACTTTTGCCGTAGAAAGATCAACACTAGTCTATTTTCTAGAAAACCATGATACTAAACTACTGCCTACAAATTCATAGGTTCTACTAGTGCTTCTATTGACTTTATATCCTCCAAAATTAGCATTAAAATATCTAATGAGTTCAAAATCAGTTCCTTTGGTATAATAAAGTCTTAGATTTGGTGTGTCAACTAGATACTTAAATATTCGTTTTACTGCAGTAAGATGAGCTTCTCTAGGACTATATTAAAATCTAGAGCATAAGCATACACTAAAGAGAATATCTGGTCTTGATGCAGTAAGGTAAAAAAGAGATCCAATCATGCTTCTATTTTATTTTTGATCTACGAGTTTACCTTTTTCATCCTTGTCCAGCCTTGTTGATGTACTCATTAGAGTGCTTGCTTCCTTAACTTCTTCCATTTTGTACTTTTTTAGCATCTCTAGTATATTTGGATTAGCAAATATAATTTTCATCATCTCTTTGCTTGATTTACAATCCAAAGAAGTAATTCAGTTCTCCAATCATACTTATTTTAAATTCAGCCTGCATGATCTTTGAAAAATCTTGATAGAGTTTTTCATTAGTAGCTCCAAATATAATGTCATCCACATAAATTTGAACTAAAAGGGTATCTTTATTAATATTTTTAATAAACAGAGTAATGTCAACCTTTCCTCTCTTGAGTTTATGATTACTTAAAAATTTGCTCAACCTTTCATACCAAGCTCTTGGAGCTTATCTTAAACCACATAGAGCCTTGGTGAGCTTATAGACATGATCGAGTTAATCAAAATTCTCAAAATGAAGAGGTTGATCTACATAAACTTCTTCACTTAAATATCCATTTAGAAATTCACACTTTACATCCATCTGAAATTACTTAAAATTTTTATAGGCAAGTAATATTCTAATGACTTCTATTTTAGCTAATGGAGCATATGATTCTTTAAAGTCAATTCCTTCTTCCTGAGAGTAACCCTTAGTAACTAATTGTGCCTTGTTTCTTACAACTAACCCACTTTCATCCAGTTTGTTTCTGAATGCCCATTTAGTTTTGATTACACCAACATTCTTTGGTTTCCGAACTAATTCCCATACTTTGTTCCTTTCAAACTAGTTAAGCTCTTCTCGCATTGCTATAATCTAATTTTCATCATTCAAAGCTTGATCAATGTTAGTTAGTTCTATTATAGATACAAAAGCATAATGACCACATACATTTTGTACAGACCTTCTTGTTTTAACACTGTTATATACATTTTCTATGATTTGCTTTCTAGGATGAGCAGTAACAAATCTCAAATTAGTAGGAGGTTGATAGGGAACATTACCTACTATTACCTTCTCTTCATTTTTTGAACTCTGTATGTCTTCACAATTTGCGTCATCCTCTTGGTCCTTCAATTTGAGCTTCTTCATATTTATTGCAGCTTCATCTACATCACTATTATACTCCTTTCTCAAGGTTATATTTGCTTCATCAAATTTAACATGTATGGACTCTTTTACAATCTTTGTTTTCTTATTGTAGACTCTAAATGATTTACTATTAGAAGAGTAGCCAAGAAAGATAGCTTCATCATTTTTTAGATCAAACTTTCCAAGGTTATCTTTTCCATTGTTCAACACATAGCATAAGCATCCAAAGGGATGAAAATATGAGATAAAAGTTTTCTTCCTTTCCAAAGCTCATATGGGGTTTTCTTTAAGATTGATCTTATGGTAACCCTGTTGAACACATGGCAAGCTATACTAACTACTTCTCCCCAGAATCTTTTTGACAATTTACTTTCATTGAGCGTGGTTCTTGCATTTTTCTGAATTGTTTGATTCTTTCTTTCCACAACTCTGTTTTGTTAAGGAGTTCTAGGTGATGAGAAACTATGGTGAATTACTTTTTCATCACAAAAATCAATGCATCTTCTATTCTCAAATTTAGCACTATGATCATTGCAGATGGATATGATAGATATCTATTTCTTATTTTGAACTAGCTTTGAAAATGTACAAAATATTGAAAATACTTCATCTTTTCTAGTTAAGAGAATCACCCATGTAAATTTAGAATAGTCATCTACTATCACATATACATATCTTTTTCCTCTAAGTGTGACTATGTATGATGGTCCAAATAGATCCATATGCAATAGTTCCAGAGGTCTGGATGTAGATACTTCATTTTTAGGATGGAAAGATACTTTGGTCTATTTTGACAATTAATAAGATTTGCATATTTGATTTTTGTCATAGCTTAATTTTGGTAGACCAATTACAAGATCCTTTTTCCATAAAGATTTGATATTTGACATATTGATGTGTCCCATCCTTTTGTGCCATACACATGGATCATCCTAGATTGCAATTAGGTATTTTTTCTAACATTATCATCTAGCTATACTAGATAGATATTTCCATGCCTTTTTTCGCTAAACAGTAGATCATAATTGAAGATGGTTAAACACAACTTTGTGACCCTTGTCACATAATTGACTGATGCTTAGCAGATTGTGCTTGAGTCCTTCTACATATAATACATCCTCTATGCATGCATTGAATAAACCATAAATTTTACCTATTTCCTGGATAAGACCTTTATCATTATTGCCGAATGCTACTGTTCCTCAATCCATTGGCTTTAATTCTTTGAACATATTTTTGCTCCTAGTCATGTATCTCGAATAGCTACTATCCATGAACCATGCATTTCTAGACGTAGCTTTGAGACTTACCTGCATTCAAAGCAAATTTTCTTCTTACCTTGTTGGTACCCAAGTATTGGGTCTAATGATGTTAGTGAAAATGTGTGTGGTATAAGTGTGTGCTCATTCCTTACATTTCCTTATCATCTTAGCACCTTTTGCTTGCATCTTTTTGGTATAATAATCATACATTATTATGTCCAACTTTGTTGCAGAAATAGCAAATGTTTGGGACTTTGCTTGATGTAATATATTCCACTAGTTTCTTTATCCAAGGATAATTCATGAACCTTGTAATATTTGGACAATTTTCCCTTTCTTCTGTGAGGTTCACTCCCTTGGACTGTCTAGCAAATTTTTCTAAATTTTCCATCATCTGACTGTTTATAGCCAAGTCCATTTTTGCTGGTTTGACTGGTCATTCTCATGAATTTGATCACAGATTCTCCTGGATTGGAGAATTTACTCAACATGTTGTTTAATAATTCTATCTCTTTCTTCAGATCTCCAACCTCCTTTTATAGAGATAGATTTCTTTCTACCAGAATAGAATTTACTTTGATAGTTGCATCCAAGTGTCTTTTCTTTTGAGCAAGTTTCTGACTAAGTGATTAAAACTCACTAAAGAAAGAGTTGTATGATTGTTGTAACTCATCGAGTTTTTTATATTTGTCATAAGTGCTATTTGAACTTGAAGAGTCAGAACTATAAGAGTAATAAGAGTTTATCTCTATCTCCAATTCCGTTGTGCGCTTGCTCTTTGATGGTGATTTGATCAATTGATTCATTCTCCATCTAGGCCATGCATCATATTCTTGCAAGGTGTCCAACTTTTTTGTCACCTTTCTCACTCGAGCTAGTTTTTTATTATTCTTTGTCATTCACATACATTCCTCTGGCCTGGTTTCTTGAGGACTTCTTGAAGCGATTCTTTTCTTTTCTGTCATCCTTCTCATTCATATTTACTTTTTCTTCACTAGGACATTCAGGAGACTTGTGTTTGATCCCTCCACATATATAGTATGTAGGGAGATCCTTCTTTCTTTTAGCCATTTTCTTTTATTGTCTAGGTTGTCTCCTTGAAGAGAAGTCTCTACTACTTCTTGCAAACTTTTTAAAATTTCTGACCGACATAGCCATATCATCTTCAGATTGTGATGTCGGATCACTGCTGCTTTCTTTGGTCCCTTTTAAAGCAATAATTTTCTTTGGCTTTCCCGGCCCCTCCCTTTTGTTTTTAATCAGCTCATGTGACATCAATGAGCAAATAAGATCATCTACCAGAAGAGTGTTTAGATCCTTTGCTTCCTCTATTACTATAATCTTCTAGCTCCAGGATTCTGGTAGTGCCCTTAGTATTTTCATCACCTATTCATAATTTGTAACTTCTTTTTTCAAACCTTTCAAAGAATTAGTAACTTTAGAAAAATAAGCATACATTTCAAATTTACTTTCTCCTTCCTTCATCCTAAAGTTTTTTAGTTCTCCTATCAACATATTTCTTCTAGTTTCCTTGACTTGTGAGGAACCTTCATAAATAGAAACTAATTTATTCAAGATTTCTTTCATAGTGGTGGAAGAGGATACTCTATCAAACTCCGATGAAGATAGTCCACAAAATAAAGAGGTCATAGCCTTTGCATTATTTTGGACTGAGGTAGCTTCTTCTTTGGTCCATGCATCTACTTCTATAGTGGGAAGAGTGAATCTAACTTTAATAGCCTTCCAAGATTCCATATCATTGGCTATATTAAATTGCTTCATCCTTAACTTCCAATAAGTGAAGTTAGTTCAATCAAATAGGGGTGGCCGGGTAGACGATTACCCCTCGGTGAATATTTATAATGAGGATGGTGGGTTTGCCATTGGATCACTATAAGTATTTATGTAGTCTGCTCTGATACCACTTGTTGGTCCTGGATATTAGGCGAAAATCCAAGAGGCGAGGGGTGAATTGGGTACTTAAAAATTATTTTTCAAGCCCTTTAGTATTACTCTTCCCTCTAGGAATCAATCACTCAGTTAACAAATGCACAAAATAAATAAGCCACAATGATTTTTATAGTGGTTTGAGTAAATACTCTACTCCACTCTTCCAAGAACACTTTTCTCTTAGTGTCTTGGGTTCCACTATCTCCAATAGCAAAAATACAGTAATGCTTTCAACACTCTTCTAGATTCCAAGTCTAGGGGCCATAAATAGTGCTTTCAGCACTCTTCTAGATTCTAGCTTTAGGGGGCGTATTCACTGTGCTCCTAGCACTAAATCACTAAATCACTAAAACACTAGCTTTAGAGGGCGTATTCTAGCTCAGATTACTACAAGCTCCCAAGAGGATTTTGAATGATTTTCTCAATGCTTCATCAATAACTCCTGCTCCAATGATGATTCATTTTGAATTCTAGTCATTGGTGGTAGGTGACCCCCATTAATAACAAAAGATGTTCTAATTGGCATATTTTGAATTCTCTGACTTTTGCTTAACCCTCATATGTTGGAATGCTTGTAGTGCCTACCTTAGAGAAGATGCTTTTTGGTTTCTCAATAAGCTCTGGTTGAAGTATTACTACAATGACTGCCTTTTTCATCAATATAGAAAGATTGTTATTAATGCTGAGCGAAGGCCAATGTTTTATTCTCATTGTTACTCGTCTTTTACTTATGATAGACAAAGTAATTGTCCAGCTATCTGTAAGATAAAATTCCTTCATCTTTGTCTTTCGTAAGTGGTAGACGAATCACCCTTTCTATTGCTGCTAGATAAATCATCCATTCAAGTTCTTTATCTTGTGATTTGTCTGTTGCATCATAGATGCAAAGATGTCTTGTTACTTCAGTGCTTTGTCTGCTGGGTTTGTCTATTGAATTGTAAAAGCATGGATGTCAGTTTCTTCAGTGCTTCGTCTGATGAGTTATCTATTATAAGGGACAGACTATGCTTTAAGGCACAGATGAAATTTCCTCATGGCTTTATTTATTGTGAAGTCTGTCGCATATAATAGACAAACTTAGTTTGAACAAATGAACTTCTTTACTTTGTGAGATGCTCCTTGTTTCTTCCGCATTGTTTGTCGACAGTGGAAATCATTGGCTCACTTGTGATAGACAAAGTCTTTGCTTTGCCATACAATTCTTGCTTCTCCACTTTGTCTTTTGATGGAAGATGAAGTTTTTGTTCTACTAAAAGATCTTCACTTCGTCTGCCTTTGTCTATTCTCATCAGACGACCATTGGCTTAATTGTGGCTTGCTTATGGTAGACGAAGTCTGTTGTATACATACAATCTTGCATCCATCAGATATAATCTTTCACTTTGACAGATGAATGAAAATAGCTAAGTTCTTTTCATTTGTGCTTTGTCTAATAAAACACTTTGTCTTTTGTTTCTTTATTTTTCTCAAGCCTTGTTGCCATGGAATATATTTTCCGTGCTTATTTTTCTTTAAGACCTGCAACTTGATTCTGCATGCTAAAATCTTGATAACAATCATTAATACATAATCTTTAATAAAGTTTTGTTTATCATCAAAATCATGCATTCATGTTAATGAATTATTCAAGACATACTTTGAGTATTTAATATTCTTCTATGCTTATTTTAATGATTGTTGTGTTTAATTATTAGGAGGCCTACTAGTTTACTGTTCATTGTAATATATTGCTAGATTAGATATCAAATCTGTAATTATTTGACCACTCTTATCTGCGAAGCAACTAGGGTTTAATAATTTTCTCATGTTGCAGTTATTAAATCTTAGGAAGAATTTTGACTAAATTAAATGCAACCACTAATACTTGTGTTGTTTTAGCTTCACAAATCTTTACAAATCTTAAGGCTGCTATTAGATTAAACCTTTAGCGTTGATCTTGGGTTGTTTAGTAGTTAGGGTTAATTAGAATGTTGGTTTCTAATTAACTATGTCAAAGGAGAGAATGGAAAAATAATTTCAATGGTGAATATTCAAAGTATAAATTGATTTATAATTGTATCAATGATCAGTTACGAGATTCTGATGATGGATGTTGACTTAAACCAAGGTTTTCTTCTCTGATAGATTTCTTTTACAATGTTACTTTCATTATACTCAAAACCCTCATTCTTGATTATATTGCATAAAACTAAACTAGATACTCTTCGTGGGATCAACCCTTACTCGCACTACTACAAGTAATTTAATTGGAGTAGGGTTGTAAATTTGTTGCCTATGACAGCACACCAACAGATTAGGCCAAACCCTAGCTTACTCTAAAGCATGATTTCTTAAGTCCAAATTATTTCAAAATCACTACAATTAAGAAATTTATCAGTTTTCTTGCAATTACCCACAAACCATGAAATCTCCCACAATTCACTATTCATGAAATTTTCCAAAACCCTAGCTAACCAAAAATCACAATTTAGGTTAGGGAAATTGACTTACCATGAAATCCATGTATGACTTCCATTCACAAACAAGAATCTAAGCTCAAAACTCTAAGTAGCTTTTTCCATTTGCAATAAACTAGATTTTCTTCTTTCTTCCACTGTTTAAACAATTTAAAATTGAGATTGGGGTTATAAATGATGGGTTATAGACTTAAATCTCTTTTTTTCTAGTGACAGAAGTAAGAAATTAAGCTAAACCAAGTCTAGGCATGAGAGTTGGGCATGAGGAAGAGAACGAAATAGAATGGGGAAAATGGGGAAAAAATGGACTTTAAAAAGTCCACATGTAGGCTTACCAGTGCCACGGCACCAGATCCTCTAGCCACTACCCCTGCCTCCATCGCATTCCAGCTCTGTGGACTCTATTCTGCTGCTACGACACTAGCCTTGCTGCCGCCTTTGTATTTTTTTTTTGCTCCATCCCCTTTCACACATTATTTCCTTATTTCTTATGCCTTTCTACCATGCTTTATCACATATCATATTAACCTAAAATGCATAAATTTCCTCAATTAAATAAGAATCAAATCATATAACTAATTGCAAATACTCTAACCAGTATAATTACATTTTATGTAGATGGAGTTCATACATACCTGAACTATCACCCCCATTTACCATATAATTATACTAGAAATAATTATAATGTGTTCAAACACATAATTACCTAAAATTCAACACCCTGGTGTTACAGACCACCCACCTTACAAAACATTTTGACCTCAAAACTTTAAGTATCATTTGATTTCTGTCATTTTCCCAAATTTACAAAATTAGATCAGTTAAATTATTATTGAACCAAATGATATATATGACAAACAACCAAGTTTTGATGATAACCAACAACATATGAGTGAACACTTGTGGCACTAACATTTGCATTCCCAAGTATTACAGAAACATAAATGATATATAGGGAATCAACTCAAATACAATGGACAACATATACAGAGAATACATTAATAAGGAGACCCACTACATTGAAAGAGAATCTAAATGCTCAGAAGTAATGGCACTAAAACTTTAAAAAGAAGCCATATTGACCAAGCATTTAAAAGTGTTCAATTAGCTGGTCCATACACACTTTAATAAAGAATATATCTGTCACTAGAGATATCAAAGGGCACTATTGTAATGACCCGGTGCTCCAGCACATATTATCCGCTTTGCCCAATGCATCCTTACCAGGAACCTCACCAGACTCACGGATTTGTCCCTTTCAGTGCACAGTGCATCCTTAATAGGAACCTCACCAGCACCTCTGGGCCCGTCCTTCACCCGCCCAAAATGGGTGACACCTTTGCAATCGAGCCTTACATATTTAGCCAGGACTCCCTCCCTCACCCAGGCAATGTGGGATATCAAATCCACCCCTCCTCAGAGCTACCATGTCCTCATGGCACACACCCTTGCAGACTGTTGGGAGTCAGCTCTGATACCAACTGTAATGACCTGGCGCTCCAGCGCATATTGTTCGCTTTGCCTAATGCATCCTTACCAGGAACCTCACCAAACTCATGGACTTGTCCCTTTCGGTGCACAGTGCATCCTTAACAGGAACCTCACCAGCACCTCTGGGCCCATCCTTCACCCGCCCAAAACGAGTGACACCTTTGCAACTGAGCCTCACATATTTAGCCCAAGACTCCCTCCCTCACTTAGGCAATGTGGGATATCACAACTATGAACAAAGCTTCAACTGCTATAGAAAACTTCTAGACTTAGACAAATTATTCCATGGACAAGTCAAATAAACAGCTCATGTACAACATCTATCCGCAATAGAAAGACAAATTTAGATTGCAAAAGTAGAGATGAAATTGAGCTTAACTCAAACAAATAAAGAGCTAAAAATGGAGTAAAATAAATCAAGCATTTGTCTCTCATATAAAGTCTATCTAGAATAGAAGAAGAACAAGGAACTCATCTGCAATCTTTAGAAGATGAAGTAGAAGTGGCATAGTGGCCATAGATGAATACCTTACTTTGTCTATTGTCTTCATTTACAAGTTTATCTGTCACTTGCAATAGATAAACCAACAGAAAAATTGCTGAAAAGATAATTCATCTATACCTTTACGATTTGTCTATTACTTGCAGTAGATAAACCAACAAACATTCATCTACACCTCATTAGTTCGTCTATTACTTGCGATAAACAAACCAACAGACAAACTACTTGAAAGACACTGTCTACAACTTGCAAATTCGTTTATAGCTCTATATAGATAAATCAATAGACAAAGTCACTTCATCTGCCATGAAGAAGACTTGTCCATGCCAATAAGAGTTGTCTGTCACTTATAATAGACAAACCAATAGACAAAGTTACTTCATCTGGTGAAAGAAACTTTATCTGTGAGAGAACTTCATCTGGTGAATAGTAAAAAAAGAACTTAGTCTTTGCCTTCACAATTTGTCAGTTACTTATAACAGATAAACTAGAAGACAAAGTAAAAGTGCTACAACAATCTTAAGCAAATTTACAAAGATGAAGCTGTCTATTATACGGATTTAGTCTGAGCCAATTTGTTTGTTACTTACATGAGACAAACTAGGACTTGATCATACAAAGTCCTCAGACAAATTATGGCTAAATCTCTATGGAACATCATAATGAGTAGAAGCTACTTATACTAGAAAATGTTGGTTGCACTCTACAGTCAGACTTCCACTTGAAGCATATCTTATTAACTATTGGACAAATCGAGCTTAGCAGAAGATGGAAAAAAATTCAAATGAAAGCAGCCTTCGCTCTGACAAAGATTGTAACTCTTAGAGGCTATGTCCCTTCAAGCTTAATGAGCATCTTTCCAAAAGACTGAAAGAGTCAGTCATGCAGAAAATATTCATCTGGTGTTTGCTAAAATCGGAAAGGCATCTTCTTCAAGGTTGGCATTATAGGCTTTCTAGCTAGAACGAGTTTATCAAGAAGATAACTTTTCAATGGGAGAAAATTCATAACTATCTTCAACATTCAATGGAAGCCAACTACCTCTAATGGATAGAAATTTCTAAGTAATATAAAGGTAGTGCAATATCAACAAAGAAGGTTGAGAAAGCTGAGAGAAAGATGAAAAGGAGAAAAGAGCTTACACGAGTAATCTCTCTCAATTAGACAAATGCTTTCTCCAAGATAATTAAACTACACTACATTGATAGATGATGAGCCTCAAACATCTATCACAATCATATTTCTGGAGTATTGATATCTAATATGCTTCAACGAGTAATCATTTTATATGTACTTAAACTCTGTACAATTTAGCCTAGTAAAAGAGGCAAAGTGATGTACAACTTAAGTGTTGTTAATCAGCCATATGAATTTGTGATAAGCTCGGGAAAACCACATTATATGAGTTGTTGGTGAGCTTTGGGAAACCATCAAGTTTGTTGGTGATCTTCAAAACCAATGAGTTTCCTGGTGAGCTTGCAAAAACTAGAAGAGTGCTGGGAGTACTATGTTTATGGCCCTTAGAGCTAGAATCCAGAAGTGTTGGGAACACTGCTTAGCTCCACGGGTCTAGAATCTAGAAGAGTGTTAGGCGCACTAATGTATTCCATTACAATTGATAGTGGAACCTAAGGCATAATGAGTATGCCCTTGGAAGAGTGGACATAGGGATGCGGTGCCCAAATGTAACGCCCCTCCTTCCTGGAGCGTTACTAGTGGTAAATTCAGAGAAAATTCCGACAGAGTCTCCCCTAATTTACC
>JAYJMB010000195.1:0-18381 GCA_036873735.1 Pouteria campechiana
CGTTCCGTTCGCATTTCGTTTCTTCCTCATTATTTACTATGCCTGATCTGACTTCTTGAGCGCGCTCTCCGCGGCACATTTCAAACACCTGGGTAGAATTAAAACTGGGTGATTTTTATTATTTAGACTATGAGAAACCATAAAGAGAGTAGGTGGTTTGTAACCCAATTGCATATCCCGGGAGAACTCAAAACCAAGTGATCTCTAATGTATTTAAACTTGAAGAATACAAGTGACTTAAATTTGGTTCAGCTTTCTCTCATTACTTATGAGAAGTTTAAGAAAAATGAGCTAGGTTAACTAGGTTTAACTCATTTGAAGTAGTTTTGCTAAGGTTTGACTCGGTGAGTCATAACTCAGTGACTCAGTCCTAGACTTAGGCTTTTAAATGAGTTGATGAATAATATTTGTTAATGTTTGACTCGATGGGTTATGACTCAGTAACTCAGTTCTAGACTTAGGCTTTTGAAGGAATTGATGAGTGGTGTTTATTAAGGTTTGACTGGGTGAGTCATGAATAAGTGACTCAGTCTTAGAATTAAGCTTTTGAATGAGTTGGTGAATAGTATTTGCTAAGGTTTGACTTAGTGAGTCATGACTCAGTAACTTGGTCCTAGACTTAGGCTTAGAAAGGGGTTGATGAGTAGTATTTTTCAATATCCCATGGAAAACTCAAAGCAGGCAATCTCTACCATTTATACTGTGAGAGATCGAAAATTCAGGTTACATAAGTTAAGCCTAATTACACTAAATTAATCCAAATCATGGTTAGCATTAATGATAGTGATTAGTGCTAAATGATGATTCTTAATTGATTCAAGATAATGCCATTAATTCTTGATTTATGAGGCATTTATAAGGTAATCTACCATTGAATGAGTTTAATTAGTATTTAATAAGGATTTAATATATTTTAAATATTTAATCCAATATTATCCTGTTGTCCATTAATCATATAGGACCCACCATTACCACAACATAGGTAGAACCCGTGTGTGTACCATGGTGAGGTCATGGAAAAGTACTTTTAAGTACTAGAGAAATTACCAGTAGCCAAAGGCCATTGTTGTTAAAGGAGGCACCTGCCTCTTGAAGACTTCTCCAAGCTCCTTCTCTAAAATCTCTCCCTTTTAAAGCCAAGAGAGGGGGTCTTTATAGTTTTTGAGCCTCCAAGGGCAATTTAGGAAATTGGGGATCAATTGCACTTCTCGGGGTATTTATAGAATTTGGAGCCTAACTGCATGTCTTGGAGCCTGACTACACGTCTTGGGGCTTGACTACACGTTTTGGAGCCTAACAGCACGTCTTGGAGCTTGATAGCACGTCTTGAGGCCTGACTACACTTTTTAGAGCTTGACTTCACTTCTTGGAGCTTGACTGCATGTCTTGGAGCCTAATTGCATGTCCTAGAGCCTGACTACACTCTTTGGAGCCTAACTGCACATCTTCGAGCTTGACTGCACATCTTGGAGCTTAACTGCACTCCTTGGAGTCTAACTACATGTCTTGGAATTTGACTGCATGTCTTGGAGTTAGGGCTTAACTGCATATCTTGGAGCCTAACTGCACTCCTTCGAGAATTTTGGGAATAAAATAGTTTGCTTGTGTCATTAATGCACTTCTAAATATTTATAACAATGTGGATTAAATTAATCGTATGCACATCTAATGTGAGTACCATGAAATTATTTATTATTTTTATTCATAAGTTAAAATACACCTATGTTCATATGCGATTCTAACCCACTAATTTTAATTACACATATTTTTAGGTAAGTACCATGCAATTAAATTAAGTAATGTATGCGCCAATTATTATGTACAAAAATAACTTCAAATCCCGTGGAATTGACTTAGATGATTCAGATGGTTTTGATCACCTATGGAATTTTTATGGCTTAATCATCGATCGGCATTGGCCAAATTTGTGGGTAAGTCATTTAATGTGAATCTGAGTTTATGTATATTTCTAGTGGTATAGCCGCTACCTGGCTTGTTAATCTTGTTGAGGCAGGTTTATTGGCTTAAACAAATTTGCATTTCAACTACACGCAACATCAGCATCTGGGACGCACCTTTGACCACGCATGTAATAATTGATAATAGAAAAATTAATGCAATTTATCCTTTTATGTTGATGTGGCAAAGATTTAATTTTTGACTGTTAATATATTGACCGTAGAAATTGAGATTTAAAAGATTTAATTATTATTTAAATTTTAATAACTCATATAGCTCGAATGGTTAGAACCATGGTTACTAAGAGTAGAGGTCAAGCATCCAAATTCAAAATTGTGAGAATTAGGTTAAATTTAATTTTTCCTTCTTACTTTAGAAACATGGGGCCCACAAAAGGATAAACCTTATCGTTATCTTCATTATCTAGTTAGTGGCGGATAGTTACAAAACGGAAGGAGGAAATCCTAGTTAACTTCCATAAAAGGAGTTTTCCCTTTTTTAAATAACAAAACTATAGGGAGAGATTTTGGCTTTGGATTAAAAAGGGAGAAAGGAAAGAGAGAAATGAGAAAGGAGCTGCTATCTCCAGATGTAAAAAGAGCCAGTATTGGTTTTATTTATTTGATCTTTGAATTAGTAAGTAAAAAGTATTTTGCATTATTTAGATTCTATAAAAATAATGTAAAAAGAATGAATGCATGAAATAGATCTTTGAGTTTAATGCATTAGATTTTACATGCATTAATTTTGATTAATGCATATATTTAATCAAGAGAGCATATTAATTAGATTTTTGTAGGAATTAATATGCTAGATTATGAGAATTTGAATGCATGATTTAGAAGAAGGAAATCCATATATTAGATTTCAAATCTCATGTTTATATATTGTTTGGAATGATTTAGATGCTTTAAAATATTATTCCATGCATGCTTTAGATAATTTGATTTTCTTGATTTTATTTCCGTTCAGAATAATATACTATTGCTATTGCGAAGAAAAGATATGGATTAGAATATTATATTAGACGAGATGAAATCATGATATTATGAAATTTCATTCCACGTGAGAGATAATCTAGTGCATTTAAATATCATGCTACGGTCAGGAAGTTGAATATAATAGAGTTGTGAGGAATTTAACGTGGCCAGATGGGGTGCATTCAAGCGAGATGTATGCTTATGTGCACGCTGAACGAAGATCCTAAGTATGATGACTAGATTTTAAGGCCACCAATTTTAAGCGTTGTTTTTATTAGCTTGTTGAATGCATGTGATATTAACATGACCGTTCATGTGAAATTTTGGTAAAAGCATGTTGTCCATGTCAATTAGATGAATGCATTGAGATGTGTTGAAATTGTTCTGAAACAAAGTATATATTATCCATATGAATTGATGCATAAGAATTATTGATTTATATATGATTATCAAAAGATCAGTCCATTAAGAAATCCCAACAGATTTGACAATTTTTGGGAATTTAGAATGAGCACAGGACTTCACAGATTATTTTTTGTGCATTACAGTGATTATCAAAATGAGAATAATTTCCAGAGTATTCAACTAAACTAGAAATGACGCTGAGATCAGATACACCGTCCATGGCGATTTTTCCCCGTCCTGCTTTGCCTTTTGGATTTTGGTTGAAATAACCCGAGAGAAGGGAATCAGAATTCTAACTGATTAGATTAGACGCAAATCAGAAAAATCAGATTTAGACTCCATAGACCCAAACCGTTGATGTCCATCTAAATCAGATGCCTAAAAATCCAGACCACATCCATTCAGGCTACGTCCGATCAGAGGAGGAAGCCAAGCCGATCAGACTAGGCCGGACGCACGCCTCTGGCTCGTCCGGGCGGTAGCTGCAGAGGGTGGACGTCGCTGGCAGCAGCGCATGCCAGAGGTGGCGCTGTCTCTGGTGGCTGTGGACGCTGGCGGCGGGTGTGTCATCGGTGACAAAGACAGCGAGTGACGGGCGGGCGTGGGCGGTGGCGTGTTGGGGCGGTAGCAGGAGGTGATGGGTTCTGGCAGCCATTGCTGCTGCTCGTGGAAGAAGAAAGCTCTGCCTTCCTTTGGAAGCTAGAATGGAAATTTTAAATAATATTTTATTAGACGGCCAGATTTTTAGATCCAAATTTTGGGATCGTTTGATATCCGATTTTAATGATCTTATAGTCAATTTTTATATTTTTGAGCATTCTGGATTTAACGATCAAATTTTCCAAAACCTGACTAAATCTTAAGATTTTGTGTGGATAAAATTAAAGGGCTTAGATTTTATTCCTTAGATAATTGATTTGGTCCACTAATCTATCATAAGATATTTATATTCCTTATTCTTATGTAATCATTATGATTCATGGGTCAGATGATAATTAATCAAGAAAGATTGACCAGATTCATGGGGCATATGATGATTAATCAAGAGATATTTTCCAAACTTTTGCTGCTTCATAAAGTTTGATGGAATAACAAAAGGGATGAGATTTTATTTTCCTAAATCAGAGGTTGTGGTCCACCAAACTGATCAGATGGTTATTAGAGTTATTTACCTGATAGATATTTATGTATATTGGGTAAAAGATAAAATATTAAGAGGAATACATGTTTAGTACTTAATGAAGAATTCTTTAACAAATGTACTAAGATTATATTTTCTAATTATTGAGTTTCATACTTACTCTTTTGTTTCCTCTTACAGATGGACCATCTTAAAAAAAGTAAAGGTTTCAAAAGAAGATAGTTGAAAAGAGAGATTTTTAAATAAATTCATTTTATTTGAATTTTGTTGAGATGTAGAAAAATAATTTTTCTTGGCATATATGTTTAAAGATTTATTTTGATTGGATGTAATAGATTTTTGAAGAAATTTTATATTATATACTTATTTCATATTATTTGTCTGCTAGTGCTTTGTTATAATACATTTAATCATTGGAATAAGGTAAATCCACTGCCATGGGTGGGTCGTCACAACGTGCCTCAGTTGCAATCCTCTGGTGTTCACAACGCGCCTCCTCAGTTGCAATTTAGGCTTAACCTCAGCTGCGCGGGTTTAGTTATCAACTCCACGGCACGCCAGCAGCGCGCTCTCTCCATGTGCCTCGACTGAACGGTTTGAGAGAGGTCGACTGCGTGTCGGAGACTGATTACGCGGCACGTCAACAAAACAGCGGAACACCTTCGGCGACTGCACGACACGTAAGCGAGTTTGCCTTCTCCAAGCGCCTTGGCTGCACGGTCTGCGACTTCCTTGACTGCGCGGCGGAGGCTCAGCAAAATGAGAATTTGTGCGTGCTTGGAGTTCTAAACCGTAGCTGTCCATGTGCAGACTCACGGGCTGGCTCCTCTTTTCTTCAGTTGCAAACGTGGAGATGGTTGCCACTTCAACTGCACGTCATACAAGTCTCCAGTCGCGTTATGAGGTTCATCTCCCCCTCCTTCACGCCACGTCAGAGTCGTCTCCCCCATCAGTCTCGACTGCACGGCTTGCTAAGCATGCCCATTCGTTTCGAGACTCTGAAATTTTTGGGCTGAGCATGTCAGAAGAAGAAGACGTTTGTGGGGGCATCGCCACAGCTGAAGGTGCATCAAGTCCGGAGAAGAGGAAGAGAATCGAGGTTTTCCATTTTACACGTCGACGAATTTCCGCATCGTGTTTGAGGGTACAACAGCCGTCACTGCTGAGGCGAGGAAAAGGAGGATGGAGATTAACAGGGGAAAGAGCTTTCTGTCCTGAAACAATCACGTTTTAAGTAAATCACTGTTGTGAATTAATGGGTGTCAATCAGAGAGTAGATTTGAATGGACAATATGTCTTCAGGTCTTCAACCAGACCGGCAATAGAGATGGCAGCAGCGACAATGGAGATGGCCATTTAAGAGAAAATATACGACAGAGTCAAGCTAAGCTCAGCAGAGCAACAGCTACACAGAGCCATTTTCCTCTGATGCGATCTGTTTAGCTGCCAACAAAGGAAACGAAACAGCCGAAAAAAGAAAAAAATAAAAGTAAAACACAAGACCCATGGACATGGTTCTACCATCATCCATTTTGGGGGTTGGCAGTCTTAATCTATCCAACCTGCCAGAGCCCGGACACGTCTTGCTCATGAATTTAGCATACAAAGATGAAGATTGTTGCGCCGATCGATCCAACAACGTTTCCGTCTGCACCTGACTTTGTTTTCCTCAAAATCCTTGATATGGATCTCATCTCACACCCAACGGCTGGCATGCCTAGGAAAAGCTTGGAACATGGGGCTCGATGCAGGTGTACTTTTCCCATGGGCGTTGAGGCAATATTTGCTGAGTCAAAGGGTCTAGTTTTAATTATTAATAAAACCTATTAATGATTTGATTTAAGCTAATAATTATATTGCTACGATTTTCATTTTTGAAGATAGCTTTGGAGTTGAGTAAAAGAAGTTTCAGAGTTAATAAAGAAGCTTCATAGTTAAAAAGAAGAGCTTGGGAGTTGAGAAGATGAAGGTTCGGAGTCAAAAAGAATAGGAAGTTTAGAGTTGATAGAGAAGCTTCAGAGGAAAGGAAAAGACTTTGAAGTTAACAAAGAAAAAAAGCTTCGGAGTTAACAGAGAATCTTCGAATGTAAGAAAGGAAACTTTGTAGGTGATGTTGTCAAGCATCGGAGGAATCAACGTGACATCAGAGGAGAAGACAGGAGCTTTGGATGCAGAAGAAGCTCTGGAGGTGCGAAAGAGTCATTGGGGTAGGAGCATCCAAAGTTATGACTTCGGATGATCCGAAAATGTCCAAATGCTTCGGAGGCATGAAACACTTACTTAAGATGATCAATACGTAGCTTCATAGGCTCGAAATGCGCTTCGGAGTTGACGAAGCACAAGCACTCATGACAGATGGACTCCGACCTTCGGAGGCTCCGAAAGTGACTTCGAATACTCTAAAATGGCGCAATGAGATAGCATCGTGTGGTTTACAGTGCGGCATTCGTAACGGTCAAAAAATTTAGGAAGCAACGGCTAATTTGAAATAGAACTTATAAATAGGAGTTTTAAAGAAAGAAAGAGAGTATTTTAAGAGATTAAACACGAAATAAACACAAGAACTTAAAGTCGAAAAAGGTGTATCCTCTCCATTAAACTTCAACGAATAAAGAGCTTTAAAGATTCATCACTCAATCATCAAGGGGGATTAGAAATTACTGTGAGCTCAATGTTTTATTTTTATTATTTGAACTTAAACTGTATGTACATCCAGGCCTAGTTAGAGGCATTTTATTATACATGTATACTTGAAAAGGTTGAGTTGCTGATTAGCTATTGAGAAATCAGATTGTATGGGTTGTTGGTAAGCTCAGTGAAAACCAATAGTTGTAGAGTTTTTGGTGAGCTCGTAAAATCAGTGTTGAGTTTTTGGTTAGCCTGTAAAACCGGAAAGGTTGTGATTCTATGAGTTATAGTGAAATACAAGATTGGGAAAACCTTAAAGAATGGAGTAGGTACTAAGAGGTAGCCCAAACTACTATAATCATTATGTCTTTATTATTATGTATTTGTGTGCTTTCACTTATTTATTTTTTCCACTTTCACAATCGGTTTGTATTCTCTACACTGCTTTGGAATCCAGTTTTGCCATAGATGTAAAGTGAGGACAGCTGAAGACAGCATAGGGTGAGTTGCTTTTCATTTGCTGAGGACAGCTGGACGTTGTTGAGGGCGAGAACAGTGCAAGCAACCGTCTCGCTGCACGCCAGGCCGATAGGCACATCTTCGGGGGTGGGTCCATGAATACCCACGAACTGCACATTGCACACTTGGACGACAGACGTCTTATTTGGGCAGCTGTGGTCACCATTGCAATACTATTGGTCAATGACCATAGAATCGCCCTTGGTTGTGACAGTCAGCCGCTCAAATGTGATATCTCTTGCAAAACCCAATCCTCTTGCCATGTCTTGATTCGTGCTTCATGCATTGTCTGGATGAATTGGCAGCTGAAGACATGGATTTGACTTACCTCATCATGAACCGTCCGCTCCCAAGCTTCCAAAGCTTATCCCATGGCCAGGTCCGCATGTAATTCGGCTGATATTAACATCCGAACGTCCACTTATATTCATTAAAATAGGACATCTGAAAAGACGGTCAATCTTATTCATTGCCACCTTACTTGCTTCTTGTCCTTTTCATTGATTTTCGTTCGCCTCATCCCAGGCAGGAGTGTCGTGGCAACACATGGCTTGTAGATTCCTTTTAGATGGACACGCTTCCCTAAATTGGGGAAAAGAAGACGAAGTAAAAACTTCCTTTTTCTTTAATCGGGTAGAATAAAAAAAATATTCGCATTGAGGGAGGTATGGCTAGCTTTGGCTATGGCTAGGATGAATGACCACAGTAGCAAGGAAGAGAGCAAGGCAAACGCCGATCTTAAGCCGGTTGATGTTCACGTTGTTAACTACGATGGGCAGCCAAGCAACGGTAGATTTAGCTATCCTGTTGGACCATGACATTCAGGTGGAAGCATGCTAAAGTCTCGCTCAAAACAAAATAAACTAATCTCAATATCAAGCTCTGCTAAAGTCTTGGACATTGCGCCATTTTCACACTCAACACCAAGAAACCCAAATCTCTTCCCAACAAAATCCATATCAAAACCCTAAAACCTTAACTAATAGAGATGGCAGATTCAAGAATAATAGAGATGACTCTAGCATGCACATCACATCCAACAGAAGACGCACAGAAGAGTAAGAGGAGATGCATCCGCCTCATAAACTAAGGGTTCAAAAAAATAGACTTCCTTAGGTAACTTTTCGAAATCATGAATAAATTTATCATGAGTTTATGAGCAAGTATAATAAAAGAAAAGTATTAAAAAGAAAAGATAATAATTTTAATTTTTTCAAAGAGTTGAAGATGAAAGTTTGTGATTGGATAAACTTTCAAGGTTAGAATGAACTCATGAGTTGCAAAGACATGTTATTTTAGAATGGTAAAAATACTTTTCTGCAACTATAACCTTAAACTGAAGAAATCTTGGATTGGAGATAAGAAAATAGACCTGTCTCTCAATAGCATCAGAGAATGTTTGAATCTACTGATAATGTTTGAATGACCAACACCTAAAAGAGAGCTGTTCTCACAGCTAATGGGGATTGCTATTAGTGATAGTGTAAAGAATCTAAATCTCAATCATCTGATTATGAATCTAAGACTTGCACATATTATTTTAAACAATAACATTTTTCTTAAGATAGAAAGTAGGGATAATATTTTTGTGAAATATTCAAAGGTTCTCTGGGCATTGCAATACAAAAAGAAATTGGATCTAGTCAAACTTATGTCTAAACAACTATATCAAGTCAAATCCTCTACAAGAATCCTCTACCTTATGATATGGCGATGGCTGAAATGCTAAGGAAGGTAAAGGTAGATTTGTCGTGTGAAGTTCTAGAGGAATTCAAAATTTCATATATAATTGGCAAAGTGACATTGAAGAAAATGAGAATACATAGCCACTAATGGCTAGTCACTAAGAAGGCAAGAAGGCCTAGAAAATCAAAAAGGACAACAAAGGATGAAAAAGATGAGTAGGAATTAAGGCTAGAAATTGTAGCAAAAGAGATCACTTCATCTGTGCATTTGATAAAAGAAGTGGAGAAATCCCTAAGGAAGTTTTAGCTAAAGTGATTGAAGAACTGAATAAAAATGATTTCCCTCTTGAAGAAGAAATAAAAATAGCTACATCAAGAATTCAAAATTAAGATTCTGCATCCTCTAAAAAAGTAGCCAGAAAAGCAAAAATGGGAAGAGTAGAAAGAACACTCATAGAGAGGATAGAAGAAGAAGCAAGAAATGAGGAACATGTACAAATAAAAATAACAGCAATAGAAATAATGACAATAGAAGAAGAAGGAGCAACAACAATAGGATCATCTTCACATCACAGTCCAATTCCATTCCCTTCCAGACCTACTTATTCACCTCCACCAACCCAACCTATTCCATAGAACCTTAAGGGTAGGCTCATTAATGTTGAATTGATCACTACAACCCTTACCATTAGGATGGACTCATTAGATAAAAAGGTGGATACTCTATTCTCTTTAATTGAATCCATCAAAGGTCAACACAAATCAACTTCTATCTATACACCCAGACCCATCTCACCAATTAGGTTTGTTCTTTACTCACCAGCCTCCTTATCTCATCATTCACATCACTCCTCTCCTACTCCATCCTCACTACATCACACACCTCACAAATCTCCACTTGACACTCATCCTATTACCAAAGATCTTCCACAAGAGTATCCTCAGTCCAATTTAGTGTCCTCCATGTCTGAGTCAGAAATTCTCATAAGTAAAATTTTTAAATCTCTAAAATCCATTTCTAGAAAATATTCATCTCAAGAAAATCCCTCTCCACATCAACAATCCACTAATCAATCCATTTCATTCATACCTGTTCAAACTTCACAATCTTCACTTCTAGGCACTTCTCAATCACCTCTTTTTCCTTCAAAAATTAGTCAACCCCCATCATTAGATGTCATGCCAACTACATCTAAAGATTATCAAATTAAGCATGCCAAACTCCCAAAATAGACATCTTTAATTCCTACAAATTCAAATTTAAAAATGACTTTAGAAGAAATTGAACATAGATAGTTAATAAATCAAATGATTACCTTCAGTTTTCAATCATAAACCAGAGATCCTTCATTCTCTAATCTTCCTTTTCTAGAATTTGAAGATCAAGATTTTCTTGATAGTATAACAATAATGAAAAGTCCAACAAATACTTTTAAACTCAAACCACTTCCAGATGGTGATGAGATCATTGATAAGATACTAAGTAAGTTCACCTAACCATCACCAAATACTAATCCTTCTGTTAAACCATCTCCTTCTAAAACATATCAACCTTCTTCTAGTACTAAACCTCCTACAAGAGTCAAAATGTCAGTTTCCAAGGCCACAACAAAAAGAATACACAAAACTACCTCTAAATCTCCTCCCCTCAGCTCAACCTCCATGACTTATGATACCTTCTGATACCAAATAACTGCAAATACTATAGTAATTCATCATGGAAAATCTCCTCCATACCTAAAGCTTTTGAATGACAATTATTAGGCAAGCATCAAACTCACTGTCAATCCTCAAATAGTCATACCTCCAAATCTTATCATGATAACTTATGCCCTTTATAAGAATTGGATGATTATCAATAGAAAGGCATAGGCTTAAGGAAAAACTCCTCCTCATCTAAAATTGATGGATCAAGAATATATGGAGCAAATCCAACTTGTCCATAATTTCTAAAGCCTCTTAACGTGGAATTCAAGCCCAATCGATAAAGTCTCCTCAAAATTATGCTTTGCTTTATGATTATTATGTATTTTGTCACATAATGTATATTTCTTACATCAGTGAAATTAAATTTTCTTTTATTTATGTGATTCATGTTTATTATTTCTTGGTTATCATCACTTGAATGCTCCCTTTCTATTTTGTTCTAAAAGAACTATTTTTCTCTTATGGTCTATCTTTTTATTTTGACAAAAAAGGGGAGAAATATAATGAAATTAGAGTAATACAAGAATAAAATATAGTATCTATTCAAGGAAATTCATATAAGCTAAAATAATGCACTAAGTTAGGGGGAAGCCATAATACAAATATTTATTCTTAACTCTTATGTTCATTCACGCTTATAAATATTTTTATTCTTATGAATGGTATTTCACTCAAATATTTTATCATTATCAAAAAAGGGAGAATGTTAAACCAAATGGTATATATAGCAAACAACCAAATTTTGATGATGTGCAACAACATATGAGCGAACAATTAAGCTATAGATAGTTGTATTTCCAAGTATTACAAAACAAATATAAATAATATATAAGGAATCAACTCAAATATAGTGAACAATATATACGAAGAATACATTAATAAGAAAATCCACTATACTGAAAGAAGATCTAAATGCTCAAAAAGAATGACATTGAAACTTTGAAAAGAAGTCATATCGTTAGAGTATTTAAAAAGTACTCAAACATGATTCAATTAGCTTGTCCATGCACACTTCAATCAAAAATATATCTGGTATTAGAGATATCAAAGGGCACTACAAAAAAAGTTTCAGTTTCTATAGAAATCTTCAGGATTTAGATAAATTATTTCATAAATAAGTCAGATAAAACATTTGCTCGCAAATCAAAGATAAATTTAGATTGCAAAAGTAAAAGAAAAAATAAAACTGAACTTAGACAAATGAAAAGATAAAGATAGAGTTCAACTAATCAAGCATTTGTCTCTCATATGAAGTCTACTTGAATAGAAAAAGAATAAGGAATTTGTTTGCAACCTAATACATATAAATTAGAAGACAAAGTAGAAGTAGTATAATGGCCACAGATGAATAACTTACTTTGTTTTATCTATAATTTGTCTATTACTTATAATGAACAAATTAATAGAAGAACTACTATGAAAAAACCTTGTCCATGCCATCAAGAGGTGTATATTAATTACTATAGACAAATCAATAGACAAAGTTACTTCACTTGTTGAATAATCAAAGAAGAACTTCGTCTACAACTTTATAATTTGTTAATTACTTATAACAGACAAATCAGAGATGAATTAGAAGTGACATAGTGAATAATTAAATTTGCACAGATAAATTAAAGACAAAATTACTTCATCTAGTGATCAGTTAGAAGAGAACTTCATATGTGCCTCTACACTTTATCTGTCATTTGCAATAGACAAACCAATAGATGAAGTTGAAGTATTATAATGAACACAGTCAAACTTGCAAAGACAAAATTGTCTACTCTATCTTATTTGTCTACTCATAATTGATTTATCTGTTACTTATAAGAAACAAACTGAACTTGATCAAACAAAGTCCTTCGATAAATTAAGGCTAAATTACTATGGCACATTATGACAAATAGAAGCTACTTCTACCAAATAATAGTGGCTATACTTTCCGCTCAAGCTTTCACTTAAAGCAAATCTTATTAAATTGCCAAAAAAATCAAGCTTAGCTGAAGATGGAAAGAAATTCAAAAGAAAGTAGCCTTCACTCTGACAAAGATTGCAACTTTCAAAGGCAGCATCTCTTCAAGTTTAATGTGCATCTGTAATGCCCCTCCTCCATGGAACGTCACTAATGGTAAATTCAGAGAAAATTCCAATAGAGTCTCCCCTGATTTACCACCATCATCCCATATACAATATGCTAAACCACAATAATTATATAACAAATACCCTCAAATATGCAAATAAAATATAGCCATCTCCAAGCCCTACAATTTCCTGCACAACCTATATAATTGCCACCTCCATAACATACATCAACACAGCATCCACAAACCAAGATTGGAGTACATTGTAACCTAGCTATCAAATCATATACACAAACACCATAAAATGACATGATGTACAACTAAATAAGGATAAATGTCCAATATATATCCAAAATTTATCTAATAATATACATCATCATACATTATTAAAATGAGTAAAGCCACTATTGGTGTCATGGCCTAACCCCATCACGAGATCCAACACTCTATTGGGCTCCATCCTCTGGCCTGTCAGCTAAAAATTTAAATAAAAGTATGAGTCTAGGCAAAACTCAATGAGCAAATAAGTGAAAAAATATTATTATAAATAATGTAATAAATAACGGCAAATAAAACAGTAAACAATGATACAAACAGGCAAAACATGTCATGCTATATGCAGGATATCATATTCAGTTAGTGGCTAGGTTCATTAAGATTTTAATGTTAATATTTCATTAATTATTTCATATACATACTCATAATGATATCGTATACATAGTTAACCAATCAATACTAGCTCGAATACGGATACGTCATATTGCCCTTTTGTATCTATCAATCCACAGCTACCTCTTATACCAGTAAACTATGCCACCATCATCTACAAACTCCACAACCACCTATACACTCCTCAACCATCTACACATTCCTCCCCGGAAGGTACACAAATCAGAACACTGCCCTTTCACTCTTCAACACATCAGGTCCATCCTGACACTCCCAACTCGAAGCCTGTTGGGCCCACATAGCCACACTGTTATATCCAGTGGCACCCCGCCCTTATTTCCTCACAAGAGTACTAGTTCTTCATAAACAGGCATACTCAAGCTACTCAGGCAGATCACAGTAATCAAGCCATCCAGGCCAATGGCAACGCCCAACTGCGTCAGCTGCCCACACAACCACCCACTAGCAACTAGGCCACTCCTCGCCACATGGTGGATACAGGTTGTCCCCATGACCATCATGAAATACATATATGAGCCACACTACGCACCGTACCAATCAGGCTTCAAAACCAGAATTTATCGGTACTCCTGGGGGCATAAAATGCATTTACACAATTTGTAAAATAAAATTCTTATTTCCTAGTTTATAAATCTCCTCTTGACTTGAAATTTTTTTTGTACATTCCAATAATATGAAAAATATTCATTCCAAATTTTAGGTCAAAATAATGTAATTTAAGTAGTTAAAAAATAAAATATGAACATATAGATAAAAAATTTAGACAATTCTGCATCTCTGTTGCCACTCAAAATATTTTTCATTAATCCAACATAATATAATATAACTTTTATAAAAATTTTAGCTTAAAATTTTAGCTTAAAATAAGTAGAAATGAGAAGATTAAAAATAATGTAAAGGTTCAAAAGGGTGGGACGCTATCAACATCTTATTTTTAGAGTACTTAATGTTTAGATTTTCTTTAGGGGTCAATCAATGTAATTTATTCATGAAATTTGGTATTATAGTATTTAGTTATATCTATTTTAACTCCATATTTTTATTTTTGTAAAATAACATCATTAAATTTATTTTTAATCAACCTCAAGAGGGATACTTGGTAAGGCATTTTATCAGTGCACTGTTCATCCAAATTTTATCTAATTTTTTAATTATTTTTAATAAAATTAATTCATACTAATACAATACATTAATTATGGTTGCATGGGGTGGATAATGCATGTTTAAAAATCATGTAGTTCCTATACAAAATTTTCAGATTGCAAGTGCTCAAATTGTAATCATTCAAAGAAATCAAATTGAACTTAAAATAACTACCTGCTTACCTTAATTAATTGAGCAATTTGCATAGCCCTTATACTCCAATTTACACTCTTAATGATGCTTTAATCTCTTTCCAAATTTATACTTAATCAGTGGGAAACATTGTATTAAACTTCATCAAAAAAATATTAATATGGAACTAGTTGTACACTTAATTGTGAATTTCTAACTGATTTTAATCATTCATTAATAATATATCAAATACTTTAATTACAACCTATATCATCTATTTAAAGATTTTACAAACCCTAACTTGATCCCATCTTAATTAAACATAAGAAATTTAGCTATATTTCAATACAATAATTATATATACATAGTTAGGAGGCTGTTTTAGTTAACTTCTC
Organism: Pouteria campechiana; assembly: GCA_036873735.1. Lineage (NCBI taxonomy): Eukaryota > Viridiplantae > Streptophyta > Magnoliopsida > Ericales > Sapotaceae > Pouteria > Pouteria campechiana. The sequence goes on from JAYJMB010000195.1 coordinate 15,448, forward strand.
ACCTTTAATCCTCTGTTTACTTGATGGGTCTCACTTAAAGCTGTTGTCCCTTGGATTTTGGTAACTCTAATGCACTTAAATCAAGAGAATTCTTAACGGAGTAAGCTGCAAAAAATACTTGAATTACCTTCCATATGATTTTCCTCATCAATGTAACCTAAATTTATCATTTGGGAGAGGTGGAAATGCATGGAGGTTGGCGAGCAAGGGCTACATACGTGAAATGGGAGAGAGGATGGCCAAGAGCTATCTTTTATTTGCAAAATTATATGGTGCTCTAGCTGTCTATTTCACTATGTGTACATGCAATATATTTGTTGATTTTTTCATCATCTTTATTCCATTTCTTCAACATATTTGGACCATTCTCATTACAATTCACATGTCATCTATGATGTTCCACATGATTCTAATAATTTTTGTAATTAAATTGCAAATTTCAACTAGGTGTGTATACACACTTCATTACCTCATTTTTATTCAATTTTTCAACTTGTTTCCATTTATTTAGCATAATTTAATATATTCATTCCTCATTCTCATATTAATGATAGTAATCCTCATGATTTCATAACTTTGCATAATAAATTTTTCCAAAATGTAATTGTATTCACATGTATCGCATATCAAATTATAAAAGTTGAAACCCAACATATCTGAAAATTTTAGGACCTTATAACATCTTTCCAAAGGAATGAAAGAGTTAGTTATATAGAATGTCTTCATTTAGTATTTATAAAAATCAAAAATACATCTTTTTCAAGGACAACACTGTAGGCTTTCTAGCATGAACTAGTTTATTAAGAAGATAGCTTTTTAATGAGGGAAAAATCATAATGGTCTTCGACATTCAATGGAAACTATCTACCTTCAATAGGTAGAAATTTTTGAAAGAGTATAAAGATAGTGCAATGTTAGTGAAGAAGGTTGAGGAAGCTGAAAGAAAAATGAAATGAAGAAAGTGCTTGAAAGAGTAATCTATTCAATTAGACAATGCTTCCTCCATGATATTCAATTTCCATTGCACCGATAGATGATAAGCCTCAAATATCTATCATATTTATATTTTTGGAGTATTGATATCTATTGTGCTTTAATGAGTAATCATTTTATATGTGGTTAAACTTTGTATAAATCAACTTAGCATAGAGGCAAATAGATGTACAACTTCAGTGCTATTTATCAACTATACGAGTTGGTAATGAGTACAAGAAAACCAAATTATATGACTTATTGGAGAGCTTCGAAATCAAGTTTACCAGTGACCTTCGAAACTAGTGAGTTTCTTAGTAAGTTCATGAAAACCAAAAGAGTATTGAAAATAATATATTTGTGCCCCCTAGAACTAGAATCTAAAAGAGTGCTGAGCACTAGCTATGCCCCCCAGAGTTGGAATCTAGAAGAGTGCTAGGAGCACTATTGTATTCCATTATAATTGATATTGGAACCTAAAACACAATGAGTGTACTCTTTGAAGAGTGGATGTAGAGACGGAGTGCCCAAATCACTTTAAAAATTATTTTGTGTATTGCCTGCTTGATTGCTTTACTTTGAATGCCTCTATCATATTAATACATTTTACATATCATTATATACATATACAATAATTTGCCTAAAATGAGAATGACTAAGGATAGCTAAATTAATATCTGGAGTAGAAACCATGATTGAATAAACAATAAGAAAATTACATATGTATTACAATATTATCTTTGCTAGGCACTTTAAGTTTTATTTGATTATAATTTTTATATGCTCAATTCACCTCTCACCTCTCACTTCTTGAGATATCTACTATATGAGACCAATAATTATGATGTTCCAAATTTCTTCTATTTAGGATGAGAAGGATCCTAGCAATGAGTCTTGCATTGGTCTTTCTCATTGTTTTCTCCTTTCTATGCTTAATGCATGTATGTGGTTGGCCACTATGTATATGAATTCAGTTTCTTGATTTATGCTTGAGAAAGATGAATTAAGAATAGACTTGTATTATTTTGATTTAATCTTTTTAACATCTTTCGAATTCAAGTAACCAAAGAATATAAATTTGATACAATTTTGATACTTAGTGTGGTAATAAATGAGTGTGGTAATAAACAACTTCTCATGGGATGATATTGTAATAATATAAAAGAGGAACAATATAACTAAAAAAGAATAAAAATGGTTTTGTTGGAATGAATCAAAAATTTCCATTTATGATGTTCTCAATTAATTACACCTGCTATGTATACATCATAAAATTGTATATTCACATTCTAGATATAAGTGGTCCTAATTATATCTTCATAATGGAAAAAAATCCTTGATTAAGAAAAAAATATAATGCATTTAGTGACCTAAAATAAAATACACTCTTTTGAAATAAATGTGTTATTTTTAAGGTTATCGAGTACATTGCGATGACTTAAAATTTAATGGATCACCTCAAACCAATAGTCAGAGAGGATGACATAGTTCTAGATTAGGTTATTAGACTCTAGGTCAACCTAAAGATGGGTATTTTGATCTAATTAGTTTATCTTAAAAGGAATCAAGACTGGGTAATCTCTTTTATATGTAGATCTAAAAGAGATTAAAAAGAAAATAAGTAATAGAGGTTGCTCAACTCTCCTTATAACTAGATGAAGCCTAAGCAAGACGAGTGACCTTCACTAAGTCATAATAGGAATCGATTCAATGAGTCATGACTCGGTGACTCGATGACTCATCTCTCTCAAATTCTTATAAGAAACCTAGGAAGAATGAGACCAAGTATACTGGATGTTTTTACTCAACCAGTAATGACTTAGTGAGGGTTCAGTTTTCTCAATTATCCGTGAGAAACTTAGGAAAAGCGAGACTATGTTGATTGGGTTTAACTTAGTGAATCACGTTTAGATGACTCAAGAAGTAGCTCAACTCTCTCAATTACCTATGAAAAGCTTAAGA
>JAYJMB010000196.1:0-18379 GCA_036873735.1 Pouteria campechiana
ATATATATATATATATATATCAAAGCAACCCACCCTGGAGGTGGGAAAATCATGGTATGATCATGTGGATTTATGGTGTAAAATGGAATAATGGCCCTAGGAGGGCGGGGCGTTACAATCACGTTCAAAGTAGCATCAGAAGTTACTTTAGAAGATTAATAAAAGCATCAAAAAAAGGGGAACTAGCAATTAGGAATGTTAGCAACTAGAAGTTCTAAAGAAGCGCTATATTGGAGAAGTCACGACCTTTAGATGTTTTGAAGTTTAACTTTTGACATTCTGAAGTAGCACAATATTTCAAAAATCATGACATTCAAAAAAATTATGAAGGAGCACTATAGTGGAGACACCCAACCTCTAGAAACTCTGAAGTTTAACTTTACAGGCTCTGAAACACTTGCTGCCCACTTTTTTAAATGCTCAAAAGTCACGAGTTTAGGAGGGCTACATTGCTGAGTCATGGTGTTCAGAAGCTCTGAAATACCAACTGCTCGTTCTTACAATAGCTAGGTCACGTTATTCAGAAGATCCGAAGGAACACTACATTGGAGAGTCTTAACTTTCAGATATTCTAAAAATTAACTTCAGATGTTCTAATGCCATGGCGACTTCAAATAGTAAAAAATTTGAACATTTGCATTGTATTAAATGAACTCCACCTACCTCAATGGCTAAATTTTGAATACTACTATAAAAGGAGTAAACTTGGGACATTCAAGATAGAAGTTGCAAGTATTTACTAAGCCTCAATCTTCAAACATCTTCGCAACCCAAAAGGCCATGCTCGTAATTGTCTTTATAATCATTCAAGAGCTTTCAACTTCAGAATCTTTACTCAAGGCCTTCTTCACAACAACCTTCTAGGAAGCATTCAAGTTGCATTCGAAGTGTGATTCAATCTTTTAAATTATTCCCTTGCACTCACTAAGAAGCACTACAAAAGTGTAATCTTTTCCTTTTTTATTTTTTTGTTGTGTATTCCTTGAGTTGGTCTTGGAGACGAATCTCAAGAAGAACAAGTGTGATTGTTGGATTGTATCTCATAATCAACTTGTTAAGTTATAGTTGTGCCCCCTAGAGTTGGAATTTAGAAGAGTGCAAGAGGCACTTGTTATACCCCCTAGAGCTGGAATCTAAAAGAGTGCAATAGGCACTTGTTATGCCCATAGAGATGAAACCTAGAAGAGTGTAGAGGCACTAAGTTTACACACCCTTGAGCTGAAATCAAGAAGAGCAACTTGATTGTTGGAGTATGTCTCACAATCAATTGCTAAGTTGTTTTATGCTATATAGAGCTAGAATCTAGAAAAGTGCTAGGTACACTAATTGTATTCCATTATATGAGATAGTGAAACCCAAGGCACAAGGGGTGTGCTCTTGAAAGAGTGGAGTAGGGAGGTTATCTAGAACTACTATATATCATGCCTTTTGTGTATAATTTATTTATCTCCTTACATTCTACTATTTTACTATTTATCTCATCACAAATTGTACAAAGGCACGAAAAGAGAGAATTTAGTTAAACAGGGGTTGAGTTAGAAAATTTTATAAACTTAATTCACTCCTCCCTTCTTAGGTTAAGCCAAGCCTAAAGGATTAACATTTTATGCTTGCAGGCATTCACACTTGAATCTTTAACCAAGGGTTTTATTGATTTTATCAACCACACCTCTCACCAATTGAGTTGAGCTTAATCGATGATAGGCATGGTTGTAAGAATCAACAAAGCTTAAGGTCGTGGTTTCAAGTGTGGTTATCTGTAAATTCAAAAAAGGGATGGAACATCAAACCTGGGATAATACTTTAGAGAGATCTGGGCCAGACCCGGTGGGTAGATAGAAGAACCACTAAGATCTTCACACACTCAAGGGGAGCCCAAGGTGTGAAAATAAAAAGGCTTCTTTTGTGGGAGTTGTATGGGCAACAAGCACAAAGGGACAAAATAGTGAGGACTATAATGATCCAAAATGGACACTACCTCGATAATGTGGCCATGGGTCGTTACAAGTATCTATACAAAATACCCTTCAAAACTAGAGCATATTCATTCAAAATTCTCTTTATGTAAGTATACCCCACATAATTGTATCCTACCTCTGTGTAAATAACCAACCCATTCATAGATATAAAAAGACAAAGTATGCATCCTCTTAGACACAAGCTCTTTCTATTCCACATAACCTCTTTTAAGTTTCTATTATTAACTTAAGTGTTAGAGTGTTTACACCAGGGGTGCTAACATTTTTCTTATCTTGCAGGACTCTTATTTGAGTTTATCTAAAGATTGATTTGGGTGTGACTCAAACATTGGCACCATTTATGGGAACATTCATTAAGCAAAGCTATGGCAAATTGACATCCAAGCAACATGAATGCTCCTCCAAATCCTTCAATAGGGGACAACTTGTCTCCCACAGCAAACCAAAGTAATGTTGCACCAACAATAGGAATGGAAGGGTTGTTGGATTAACTATTGTAGACAAATAATTACATTATGTAACAAATGATGCAATAATTGATGTAGTAACAAAAATATTTCTTAAAATGGGAATTCACCAACAACATCCCAAGAAGCAGCCTTCCCCAACAACCTTCCCCTTCACCAATGACTGCACCACTTTCATACAATGCCTTGGGAACCAAAGCCGGAATGATACCAAATACACAGATTCACTATGAAATGAAGGGCCATGTTGGAACTGGCCAAGTGGCCATTAGCCAAGACTAGGATTTCCTGCCTTGAGAGCATAACCAGCAATAATTCCTACACCTTGTCTAGTCTCGAAAGTGGTAGCTAACAAAGGAAATGCAGAGGGCACTCTAACAACTTCTCTTGTTAGAAGGGCAGAAGGAAGAAAAATTCCACTACCCATCGTAGGGAGAGGAAACATTGAAGGAGCCCTTAATCTACCTACCAGGTCCATTAATGTTATCCAAAAACCAATTCCAAGATAAGCCAATTGATGAGCTCATAATTTATCATATTTTTAATACCTAGATTGTAATATTTTGGTCTTTAAATGATGTAATTTCATTGATTTGCATTCATATTAGATTAAATATTGCACTCAATGGATTTATTGATTTTAAGGTCAATTTGGCGGAACTGAGGTTAATTTGGGGCCAAAATATGCTATTTTGGAGCAGAAGTCTTCATGGAGACACACATCATTATGGGAACATCAATCTTAACCTATGATCAAGCATCAATCATGAAGTTTTAATATGAATTAGGAACAAATCAGATGGTGGGACATGAATCCAACAATTCAATTGAAGAAGGAATTCTATTTTTAGAAAGACTTCTATTTTTGGATGCTTCACAAGCAAGAAAAATTGTAAAATTTTAGTGGCAGTTCAAGGAAGATTTTGGAAAATATATGGGCCTATTTTGAGAAAGTGTTAAACATAAAAATTATATCTCTTAAAATTATTTAACTAAAAAAAAGAATCACTTGATTTGGAGTTAATATGAGGAAGTTATGGCCAAAATACTACAGCTATCTCCGGAGAATTTTCTGAATATAATGTGTGGTAGTAAGCTTCCTTTTATAGAAGTTTTAAGTATATTTAGAGGACGATTAAGAGAAATTTATCAATATAAAATTTTTATATCTTGAAATTATCTTTAAAATGAATCAAAAATCATATGATTTGGATATCATATGAGAAAGATATGATAAAAATACAAAAACTTCTCCAGGTGGATGAATTCTATGTGCGGAAATAAGATATTTTTAGCATTTGCGTATTGTATGCTCAAGATAACTTTGGAAATCCATGAGGAGGTGCAAGAGGAACCTAAATTGGGTTAGAGAAATAAGGGATTTGGAGAGGAGAAAGGAGGTAGCAACTTAGAGACATCAAAGCAAGCTTTTGACAAAGATCTCTCTCTTTTCTTTTCTATTCTTTAAGTTTTCATCATGGCCCTGTGTGGCTAAACTTTTATTCTTGGTTTAAGGAGACAAAAGCCTTACAATAAATATACTGTGAGATCTAATTTGATTTAATTATTTAATTTATACTTTGAGTATTGAATATTTTTCTTTGTTCATGATTATGATTGTTATACTTAATTGCTAGGAAGTCTACTAGTTTATTATTCATTACAATCTATTGCTAGAATAGATATCAAATCCCTAATTATTTGATCCCTCTAATTTGTGAAGTAACTAGGGTTTAATAATTTTTTATTGTTATAGTTATTAAATTTTAGAAAGAATATTTGACTAAATTAAATGCAACCGTGTGTGCTTGTGTTGTTTAGCTTCACCAATCTCTACAAATCTTAATGCTGCTATTAGATTAAACCTTTAGCGCTAGTCTTAGATTGTTTAGTGGTTAGGGTTAATTAGAATGCTAGTTTCTAATTAACTATGTTGAAGGAGAGCTAGGAAAAATAATTACAATGATAAATATTTAGAGTATGGATTGATTTATAATTGCATCAATGATCAATTATGAGATTCTAATGGTAGATGTTGACTTGAACCAAGGTTTTCTTCTCTGATAGATTTCTTTTATAACATTTTCTCCATTATATTCAAAGCCCTCCTTTCTTGTTCACTTTCCATAAAATTAAGCTAGATACTCCTCATACGATAGACTCTTATTCACACTACTATAGGTAATTTAATTGAAGTGGTTCTAAATTTGGTTAACTGCAATAGCACACCACCAATCTATATGACAACCCAGTTCCTAAGGAGGAATAAACACAATTCAGTCTACAAACGGAAGTGCAGAGACTATTAAACGAAAGAATGGATGGACTAGAAAGGTGAATCCCTAAAAGGTGGGTAGACTAAGGAGACATGATAGGGCGACCTTCCTTTATCAAAAAAATCCTGAAGGAACCTTGCTCAAGGGATTCAAACTGCCCTCATGGAGGCTTACAATGGAACCATTGACTTGGGAGATCACTTATCCAAATATGACGGTCAGATAAACCTATTGGGAGCAACAGATGCTATAGAGTGCCACTCCTTTCAACCCACACTAAAAGAGATAGGATTGGACCCAAAATCCATTGACTCTTTCTAAGGAATCCAAAGATGCTTCCTTGCTAGCTTCATCAAGCAACAAGGGTAGAAGAAGATCGTAGAGCACTAATAGCAGTCAAGCAAAAAGGCAATGAATCCCTTAAAGAATATATACCAATTCAATAGACTGACATTGGACATCAAGAGACTGGATCAGACAATAGTGATGGCACCACTACAAAGTGGCATTAAGAATAAACCAATAAAGTATAATTTATGTTTAGAACCACTTATAAGCTACCCTGATCTTCTAGGATCATTTAATAGACACAAATGTGGAGGATATCGTCAAGGAAAAGGACAACAACTCCTCTAAGAAGAGAAGCAGATCCTTACAACTGGAGAAGGAGCCGTCAAGGAGGGGGAGAGGACCTCCTAATAGAGAAAGGAGTAGATATGATAATTTCACCCCCCTCAACAACTCGTAGACTTCATGAAATCCAAAATCAAGGGTATCTTCCCAAGCCATGCCCCATGAAACCAAATTTTAGGAGGCAAGAGTCCCAAAAATATTGTTTCCATCACAAAGAGAGGGGCCATGGTACAGAGGAATGCAAACAACTTTGGGAAAAAATCAAGACTTTGATTAGAAGGGGAAGATTGCAATAGTATATAGCTAGTAACAAATGCAAAAAAGACGAAGCAAACAACAAAGGAGAAGATATCCTTCTAAAGGAAGCAGCCCCTAGAGAACCAAATGGGGATGTCGGTACCGATGCAAATTGTCGAATAAAGCAACCATCTTCGAACAAATGCTGAGCAAGAAGGATTCATCCCAAACTAACTTCACACAAAGCTATTCATGATTGCTACAGCAAACTACTATAGTGAACTGCTATAGTAAATTGCTATAGAGTAAGACAAAGTAACCACTTTCGAACAAATGTAGAGTAAGAAGAATTTTTCCGAGATTAACTTTGGATAAATACGAAGTGCTACAGTAACTCACTAGAGTAATGCTGCTATAGTGCCAGTTGCAGTAACATTTAGGCAAACTTTTGGGTAAACAGATTTGTCTAAAATTAACTTCGGACAAAGCGTTTTCTAAACAAATGTTACAGTAGGAATTTATTATTTTTAAATAGTTTGAAGATTTAGTGCTCTACAAAAAGCTTTCCATTTTTTTGTAATCATCTTCCTCTCTGTCAAGAACGAGGTTACAAACTTTCCAATAGTTTAGAACCAATTAGAAGCAATGTAGTCTAATGGGAGGAAACCTCAACATTCTTCTTCATTCAAAGCTGCTCATCTACCTCCATTTTTTGCATTCAATGAAACTCGTCTTCTTATAGTCAAGTTTTTGAGAAGAGCTACTTAAGGAGATGAGCTGGGATGTTTCAAGAGTTGAAGAAAAAGGAAGAATTAAGAGGATTGAGCTTAAACTTTTCACAAATCTTTGCAATCCTAGGCCAAGAGCTTTAACTTTCAAATATCCATTCAAGAGCTTCAACTTTCTAAATCTTCAAGGACTCCTTCACATTAAGGGAAGAGCTTCTGCAACACAAAGAGTCACTCCAATCTTTCAGTCTTTCCCTAAGCTTACTATGAGATATCTTGTAAAAGTGTGCCTTAAACTTCTCTATCTATTTTTCTATGGTTGCCTTGAGCCAGTAGTGTGGACCAGACTCAAGAAAAAGTGTGACTATCTAAAGTGCAGATATGAACTACTTGTTTATGCCCCTTAAAGTTAAAATCTAAAAGAGTGCTAGGAGCATTGTGTTTATATCCCTGGAGCTGGAATCCAAAAGAGTACTAGAAGCATTGTGTTTATGCTCCTCTGGAGCTGAAATCCAGAAGAGTGCTAGGTGCACTATTTATATTTTACTACAAAGAGATAATGAAACCCAAGGCACAAGGAGAGTGTGCTCTTAAAAAAGTGAAGAAAGGAGGTTGCCCAAACCACTATAAAAAATTGTGTTGTCTGTGTGTGTTATTTGTGACTGCTTTACTTTTCTTGCACTTTACTATTTCATTATTTATTTCATATTGTATTGCACACAAGCACCAAAAAGAGAAAAATTAATCTAATAGGGGTTAAGCAAGAAATTTTAACAAACATAATTCACCCCTACCCTCTTGGGTTAAGCCAGTTTACGAGACCCAACAATTCTAGTATATCAAATTTTGGTGTAAAGCATGTCATGGTAGATAGTGGGTTGTCAGCAGATATCCTATTTTATCATTGTTTTGAGAAGATGGGCATTTTAAGAGACAAGCTCAAATTGGTATCACGGCAACTAATAGGGTTCATAAGTGACGAAGTAATATCGAGGGGCATAACCACCTTACCCTTTACCATGGGAGATGGGGAAATGAAGACCACAACTTTGGATTTCTTAGTGGTCAAGGTACCATTGGCCTACAATACGATGCTCAAGGCATCCCAAACTAAATAAAATAAAGGCCATAATATAAAATACCACCTAGCAATAAAGTTTCCCACCACATAAGGGGTAGGTATTGCTAGAGGAGATCAAAAGCTTTAATTTAAGAGAATGTTATGAAAGTTCCTTGAATGGAAAAATCCCCAACAATATGCATATTGAAACTACAAGCTCCCGGGATGAGCAATAGATTACTGGAAGTGAATCCATTGAGCCATTGGGAATGGTTCTGCTATTTCATAACAATCCATAGAAAACAATCTTGATCAATTTTGCCTCGAAAGCAGCCATGCAATAAAAGCTGGTAGCACTCTTGAAGGAAAACTCGGATGTCTTCGCATGGGAGCCTTTAGGAATGCTAAGGCTAGAACCAAAATAGCATGCCACAAGCCTATAATAGACAAAAATCATAAACTTGTTTGGTAGAAGAAATGACTCTTTTCACACGAAAAACAGAGACCATTGTAGCAAAAGTCAAACAAATATCGAAAGCAATTTTATTTGACAAGTGTACTATCTGATAAGTGAATTCTATTCAATTATATCTAGTATTGCTTAAGCTTATTAATTGTTGATTCTTGAGGAATTTACATGAAATTCATGTATTTTTATGTGTGTCTTGAGGGCATTGGAATGTGGAGAAAATGAAGCAAAACTAAGGAATAGAAGTGGCAAATAAGGCTGCAATTAGATGGTTGAAAAAAGACACAAATTGAGGAAAGAAAATTGGGCAGAAAAATGGGCAACAACATTAGCACTATGGCACCCTGGAGTTGCAGCGCCATTCCATGCAACATGAAGCAAGTTAGATAGAAATTTTTGTGCCATGGTGCCAGTGTGCTACACTGCGTGCGTGCGTGTCTATGCTATAAAATGATATTTCGAGAGAGCATTTGGGGATGATTTTTTAGAGGACTTTTGGGCATTCTCTTGGAGGCTTTGGAGAGGAAGAAGCTCCAAATCAGATCTCAAAGACAAGCGTCAAGGGGGAGAATTGCTATCACTTGATTTATAGTGTTTTAATTTCTTTCATCCCTTGTATTTTGGATTTAAGTTTGGAATCAAATTCTGATGATGTTGAATGAGTATTTTATGGATTTATTTTCAATTATGAGTAGCTAAATTCCTCTTTCTAGAGGGGAGATGGATCTTATGTAGATTTCATGGTGTGATCAATGAGTTGAATTATTGGCACTATTATTGGTTTATTTATGACACTCTATTATTAATGCTTTTAATTTACTAAACATTTATTGAATGATTGAGTATTTAGGATTTGATACTCTAGAGAGGTAATCCTGAATAGGATCTAGGCATCATAATATGGAATTCTAAATGAGTCGAGAGAGCTTCTAGGTTCTATGAAATCACTTAAAAGAATCATAATCTTAATGCATTCTTGATCTTCTAATTTTTATAGGGATATCAAAATTAGGGGATTAGGAGTAGATACTTAACTCGATACTAGGGAGAGGGAGTTGAGTGTATTTGCATTCTTGATTTATAAACCAATACAATGATTAGAATATAATGAGTTAAAAATATCAAGATTGAAACATAAGTGAAATCAATCCTCTAGAGTTTTCCTACCTTGATTACTTCTTGCTAAAGCTTGCCATTTACATTTCTTATTTAATTCCTTGTTTCTTGACTTTCCATATAAAATTAGGATTATTTTCCATGATAGCTAGTGATTAATTAGAATTTGCAATCCCTGTGGAGATGATATTTTCTTGTCATTACATTACAAAACTTGACATCCTCCACTTGCGTGGTAGATTTGCAGCAAACAAGTTTTTGGCGCTATTGTCGGGGATTGTATTTATTTTAATTTTTCACTAATATTGTTATAAGATAATTCTAATTTAAATTTATATTTTTATTTTTTAATATATTTTAAATTCTCTTTTCTTTCATCTTTGTTTGATTCAATTTATTCTGTTCTTTTGATTGTGCATGCAAAATTTCAGAGCCCCTGATTTGACTCCTTTTGATCTAGAGATTGAAAGGATACTTTAAGAAATTAGGAGAGCAAAGAGAGATGAATCCAGCATAATGATAGAACAAAACCAGCTAAGAGCAATAAAAGACTACTTTAGGCCAATGGTCAATGAGAATTATTCTGGCATCACTTGTTCAATAATCAATGCCAACAATTTTGAGTTGAAGCTAGCATTAATTAATATGGTCTAGCAGAATCAGTTTGGGGGTTCTCCAAGTGAAAACCCAAACATTCATTTGGCGAAGTTCAAAGAGATAAGTGACACTGTGAAGATGGATGGCATTTTAGATGATGCCATCAAATTAAGATTGTTCCTATTTTCTTTGAGAGACAAAGTAAGAGGTTGGTTGCAGAGCCTACAATCAGGGAGCATTACTACATGGGACGAAATGGTAGAGACGTTTTTAGCAAAAAAATTTCCTTCGGCTAAAACTACTCTATAACAAGTACAAAAAGAGAAAGTAAAACAAACAAAATGGAACAACATAATGATTTGTCATATTGGAATAGATTAAATAATTTTTATTTTGTTATTGATTGTCCTCAATTGATTACACTTGCTGTCTACATTAGAAAATTACATATTCACATCCCAAACCACAAGTGGTCCTAATTACATCTCCATAATGGGAGAAAATTCTTGATTAAAAAGAAAAGTAAAATGCATCTTAGAGACTCAAAAATAAAACACACTCTCTTAAAATAAATAGCTATCTTTGGGATCGCTGAGCATATTACGATGGCTTGATATTTAGTGGGTTGCCTCAAGCCGGTGGGTGGATAGGATGACATGACTTTAGAAATGGTTGCTAGATACTAGTTCAATCTAAAGAATGAGTGTTTTGATCAGCTTGGTTTTTCCTAGGTGGAATCAAGACTGGGTAATTTCTATTATTTAGACTATAAGAAACCATGGAGACAGTAGAGACAGTAGATAGTTTGTGACCCAATTGGTATATCCCAAAAAGACTCAGGACCGAGTGATCTCTATTGTGTTTAGACCTAAAAGAGACCAAAAGAAAATAGATGACCTAGGTTTAGTTTAGCTTTCTCACAATGCCCATGAGAAGCTTAAGAAGAGTGGGCCAGGATGACTAGATTTAGGTTAACTTTCTCATATTGCCTATGAGAAGCTTATGAAGAGTGGGCCAGGTTAACTAGATTTAATTGATTTGATGAATGATATTTGCTAAGGTTTGACTCAATGACTCAATGAGTCATGAATCATCAATTCGATCCTAAACTTAGGCTTTTGAGTGAGTTAGTGAATAGTGCTTGCTAAGGTTTGACTTGGTGAGTTATGACTCAATGACTCAGTGAGTCATGAGTCAGTAACTTGGTCATAGACTTAGGGGGATGGGTGGTGTTTTTCAATATCCTATAGAAAATCAAAAGCAAGTGATCTCTGTTGTTTAACTTGTGAGAGATCATAGATCCAAGATTATAAATAATGGATTTACATGGGTTGAAAGGATTTAACAACTTGTATTATGTGGATTGACTTAATTAGTTAAAATTAAGCCTAACCATAGTTATCACTAATAATTATCCCTAAGTTTTTATTTGAACAATGTGGAATTGGTCCATGTCATCATCTCCATGATCTATGGGCCCCGCCTCCATGCGGGGCTCACTTGGGTTTCAACTCTACCAATGGACAATTTAGTCTTATGATTTAGTAAATTTGGGGAGTTCACCCAAAGTGGTCATCTTCTCCATTTTTACTCAAGTAAAAAGTTTCACCATAAATGGAAGCTCCTCTTGTTCAATATTTGACATGGAATCCATCAATGGAGTTTATTAATGTTTGTAGAAGTGAGAAACCTAAAAAGATGAATTTTATTATGGTCTAATACCTCTCATTCAAAAGACCACAAAGTTCTAATGGTTGCCTTCCTTAAAGTAGTAAATCAACCACATCACAAGTAGAATAGACTGTAGTGCACCATGTTTGGCATTTTCTCCAAGGCTAGATCGGATGACCATGATGGTCTTAGAACAACGAAGCAATTTCCTTAAGATGAAATAAAATAAAATTCAAGTTCCTTTAATATTATGGAAGAAAAAGAAACTTCAAGGAGGGGGGAGAAGAGTGTTTATCTTTAAGAAGAGAAAATGCTTGAGCAGAGTCTGTCTCCTAAGAACGCTCTAGCAGAGTCTGGCCTTGAAAGAGAATGAACTCTAGCAGAAGCAGCAACACCCTCTTTCTCTCTCTCTTTGAAGATCTCTCCCCTTCTTCCAAAAAAACTCAGCCTTTTATAGCCATTGGAATGCCACTGGCATGGTAGGGCATAACTGGCATTGCAGAGCTTACCTACTGGCATGGCGGAGCCTGGCATTGCAAACTACAGTTGGCATGGTGGAGCCTTAGTGGCATTGTAGAGCCTGGTGTTACACAGCATAGCCGGCATGGTGGAGCCTGGTGTTGTAGAACACAACAGACATGGCAAAGCTTGGCGTTGCAGAGCATAGTTATCATAGTGGAGCCTTAATGGTGTGGTAAAATCTGGCATTGTAGAGCATAGTTAGCATGGCAGAGCCTTGATGGCATGGCGGAGCCTGGAGTTACAGAGTACAACTTGCGTGATGGAACTTGGCATTGCAGAGCATAGTTGGTGTGGTGGAGCTTGGTATTGCAGAGCACAATTGACATGACAGAGCCTTAGTTGCATAGTGGAGCTTGGCATGGCAGAGCCTTATTTGCGTTGCACAGCTTGGCGTTGCAGAGAATGGTTGGCATGTGGTGAAGCCTTAGTGGCGTTGCAGAGCACAGTTAACATGGTGGAGCCTTAGTGAATTAGTGGAGCTTGTCATTGCAGAGTACAACTGGCATGGCAGAGCCTTGGCGCAGAGCATAACTAGCGTGGCGGAGTCTAGTATTACAAAGCACAACTAGCATGGCAAAGCCTTAGTGGAATGGCAGAGTCTGGCGTTGCAGAGCATAGCTGGCGTGACAGAGCCTTGGTGGCATGGCAAAGCCTGGTGTTTCAAAGCACAACTAGCATGACAGAGCTTAGCATTACAGAGCACAATTAGCATGGTAGAGCCTTAGTGGCATAGCAGAGCCTGGCATTGCAGAGCACGGTTGGCGTGGTGGAGCCTTAGTAGCATTGCAAAGCACAGTTGGTGTGGTGGAGCAGAGCCTTGGTGGCTTGGCGGAGCTTGGCGGTGCAGAGCACAATTGGCATGGCAGAGCCTTGGTGGCGTGGCGAAGTCTGGTGTTGCAGAGCATAGCTGGCGTGGTAGAACCTTGGTGGTATGGCGGAGCCTAGCATTCTAGAGCACAATTAGCATGGCAAAGATTTGGTGGCATGGCGGAGACTGGTGTTATAGAGCATAGCTGGCATAACAGAGCCTTGGGGGCATGGTGAAGTCTAGCATTGTAGAGAACAATTGGCGTGGTAGAGCCTTTGGGGCATGGCAGAGCCTAGTGTTACAGAGCACAATTGGCATAGCAGAGCCTTGGTGGTGTGGCAGAGCTTAGCGTTGTAGAGCATAGTTGGCCTTATGGAGCCTTCGTGGCGTGGTAGAGCCTGGCATTGTAGACCACAGTTGGCATGGCAAAGCCTTTGATAGCGTGGTAGAGCCTGACATTGCAGAGTACAACTAGCATGGCAGAGCCTAGCATTGCCAAGAATAACTGGTGTGGTAGAGCTTGGTGGTGTGGCAAAGTCTAGCGTTGTAGAGTACAACTGGCATGACAAAGCCTTAGTGGCATGGTGGAGCCTCTGCAACATGGCAAAGCCTTCGTGGCGTGGTAGAGCCTAGCGTTGCAGAGCATAGTTGGCTTTGTGGAGTCTTAGTGGCATGGCAGATCCTGGCGTTGCAGAGCACAACTAGTGTGGTAGAGCCTTTAATAGCATGGTAGAGCCTGGCATTGCAGAACACAACTGGCATAGCAAAGCCTTTGTGGCATGGCAGAGCTTGGCATTGCAAAGCACAACTAATATAACAAAGCCTTGGTGGTATGGCGGAGCCTGGCATTGCAGAGCACAGTTGGTGTGGTAGAGCCTTAGTAAGGTGGCAGAGCTTGTAGAGCACAATTGACATAGCAAAGCCTTCGTGACGTGACGGAACCTGACATTGGAGAGCACAACTGGCATGGCAAATCCTTGGTGGTGTGGGGAAGACTAGTGTTGCAAAGTATAACTGGCGTGATGGAGCCTTGGTAGTGTGGTGGAGCCTATCGGGGTAGAGCACCTCCCAGCATGGCGAAGCTTGGCATTGCAGAGCACAGTTGCCGTGACAAAGCCTTGGTGGCATGGCAGTCCGGCGTGACAAAGCCTTAGTGGCGTAGCAGAGTCTGGCGTGACAGAGTCTGGCAAAGCACAATTGGCGTGGCAGAGCCTTGGTGACGTGGCTAAGCCTGGTGTTATAGAACATAATTAGTGGCAGAGCCTTAATGGCGTGGTGGAGCCTCTCTTAGTATAGTGGAGCCATGGTGGCGTGGTGAGGCTTTAGCACCACTAAGATTTAAGCAAAGTATTTTTGGAGTCATTAATTATATTTTTAAATTGAATGGTCCAACCAAGATTATTTGGATGGTCCATAAAAAAAGATGAATTAAGTATTCCCCATTTAAACAACACATTAGATTGTTTATTACTTGTCTTGGCTCACTCTTGGTATGATCTGAACCCCTCATTGTATAAACCAAGGGCATGTGATTTTAAATTATCTAATTATTTGAATGATTCATAAAAAATACCAGTTAAGTATTCCTCATTTAAACGACACATTGGATTGTTGATTATTTGTCTTGGCCCACTCTTGGTGTGATCTGAACTACTCCTTATGTAAACTAAGGGCATGTTATTTTACGCTATCCAATAAATGCCCCTAAGGGTAAATTTTGCAGACAATGTGTAATAAACTCAGTGGATGATCTAGCCTTGTGTCTGCATTAAATCTTAACCCTTAATTTTCTAGATAGCTTTTTGCACATATTAAAACATTTGTATTTACTCGGATGGAGTTGGATTTAAATCCAACAATATCCAAATATGCTAAAATAGTAATATATTTTGGAGCACATGACACATTAGAATTTGCGAAGCCAGTGCGTGGTAGGCTTTTGGTGCTGACTTGATTGGCGTTGTGGATGCCTGCATTGTTGCGGAGCGTGACAGGTCTTTTATGCAAAGCTGCCAAAATCAGGTACCCTTTTCACTGCCGGTAATAGCGTGTGGAGGTTCTGAAACTCATTTTCCACCAAGTGGTGAGGCTTTTTACCAGTGTCAGTGTGTGCTTAGAGAAAATTGCCAGCGTGGTGAGGCTTTTGTCGTTGACAAAATTGGCATGAAGCTACCACGCCTTGGAGTTGGCGTTGTGAGACTACTCCACGTTAGCCTCACGAGGCTTTTGTAGCTTTTCCCCTGCCAGCGTTTGTGGAATTTTCTGGCATGCTAGGGCTTGAAACCAGCGTGGTGGAGACATTTATTTAAAGCTGGCGCTACCAGTGCTGTGGAGCCATAGTCCATCCTTTTTGATGTTAGCGTTGCAAAGCTTCTGAAGTTGACATCTTTAGCTTTTTGCAGTACTCTCCTTTTACTGCCGTGGTGGACCCCCCTTTTTTTATGTTGAATGGATCAGCGTTGTGGATGCTTCCACATGATGATGCTAGCGTTGTGAAGCTTCTTGGCGTGCTAGAGCCGTTTGGAGTTGCTGCTTCTGCTGGCGTTGTGGAATTTTCTGGCGTGCTGGTGCTTGAAACCAACGTGGTGGAGACATTTTTGTGTTGGCGATGTGGGAACTGGGCTTTTCACACACCAGCGTGTTGGAGACAGCCAGGGAGCAGCCACATGAGGCTTTTGGACGCTGACAGCAACAACAATGCTAAGTTACTGCCTTTGATTTGGAAGCTTTTGCTTGTTGTAGAAAAGAATTCGCCAATAGCAACTCATCTTCTCCCCTTTTGAGTTTTTACAACTCATGAAAAAAAGATTTTAGCAATATTTCTCTCTGCCTGGCTACTTAGGGAGAGGGAACAGGTGTGATCACGTGACTCGCTGTACAGAACTTTGCCCACGCAACCAGCTGAGAAGAATGCCTGGTAGTGGAACCAGGCGGTACTACGTGCCCAGCAAAGAAATGGAAAGCCCCCATGTCGCCGGCCAGCCTACGCGATTATGCAACTCCCTGATTTGGAGAGGACCCTCTGTTTCTCTGCCTAGCAATGGTTTTGCCAACACAGCTTGCTGACAGATCCTAGTTATTGCTAGTGTGACCAGCGGGATGGGTTCGGACTCCCCAGAATTCAAAGGATTTCCTTTCTGCCAATTATAATGAAAGCTACGTTATCTACATCTAAAGCTTCAAGTTTGCCCTCTTCATCACTCTGGATGCCAGGTGACTGCGTGATCCTTGGATGGAAATATCGCTGCCTACTTGACCTCTCTTGAAGACGTTGCTACCTGCATGATTTGGCAGTGGGGTCAGGCGTTCTGCCTGATTGCGTGACCCCACTGCTTATTCTTCATAGTTCCCTTTGAACTAAACGAGTGAGTGGGCTTGATGGAGAGACTTTGAACGCGTCTTTGCAGATGCCTATGCAAGTGGTTGCGTTGGGATAGAGACATGGCTTTGCTACTGCATTACTTTTTCCATTTCTTGATTATGCTACTTGTCTCCCATCTGTATTATGTAGCCTGACTACGCGAGTGCATGGCGCAAACAGCGGTTTACCCTTTGCATACGCGATCTGCTGGAGACAGCTTCGTCCACGCGAGCGGCTTCTGTTTCTGAATGGCAGCTTGCTGCAATGTCTAACGTGGGCACTTCTCTCTGCCGTAACATTAAAACGGACGTGGAGAAAGTGTTTTGTACTGCCGTGGCATTGTTTTTTTAGCTCTGTTGCTGCCTACGCCACCAGCTAGCGGAATCAGGGTGTTGTCTACGCGAACTCACTGGTCGTTTCTTTGCCTACGCGGGCTGGCAGCGGATGGCTTTGCTGTGACGTGGATAGCTTTCACATCTCTGCCTAGAAATGTTGTTATCAACAGCTTGGTAGGAAGTGACTTGCTTGCACTGCTTTAATTACAGCTTGGAATCACTATCTAAGCGACTTGGTGAAGTTCGCCTTTGCCTACTTTTGATCTGGACGGACAGCTGTGGGTGCTCAAAATGAAGGTGGCAACTGTTCTTTGGATGGCAGCTGTGGGTGCTCGGATGGAGTTGGCAAGCACTAGTTCGATGGTGGCAGTGGCTTCAGTCTTCTGGGTTTGCTTTTTGACACGCGACTGGACATTTTGTATTGCCTACGCGAGTGACCATGGCAGCTTGGGATTGGTCCTTGTTTCAGCTCTAATTGCTGAGCAAGTGACGTTTCTTTAGCATGGGCAATCCCTTTTAGTACAGCGTTGCTTATGCTCCAAGATGTCCCGTTTCCACCTACTGGAGGGTAAGCACACACAACAATCCCTTTGGAAGCACAAAACTCCCTCAGCTTCTTTTGTTGCCAAAAGGGGTTCGGCTCCATCTGATTGACAGCGTGAGTAATCTTGGCAACTGAGAGTAATTTGCTTAGCTAACGCTAACCGCTTTTGTGAGGCCGACCTTCTGTCACATTTCCATGCTTTGCCACACTGCTTTGAAATCCATTGGAACCATCTGCACCTTGTCGAAACGCTGATTCGCAGAAGAATCTGCCATTGAGGCGTTCGAAGCAAGAGGCCCCCAAGCGCACAGCTGGTGAGGAAAAGCGAAGTTCCAACCTTGTCAGAGTTTTGGGCTGAAGACGCAAGCCATGTCTGTTACGAAGTTTCCAAATTGTTCGTTGGAAGTTCACATAAATTTGTATCTAACGTGCTGGCTTGTTCAGAATTCCTTCATTTGAAATGCATATTCCTCTTAAAAAAATCTGTAGCATGCACTTGAAAATTTTCTACATTCATGGACACGGCTTGATTTCTGAATGTATCCAAAGTGTTGGGTGCTAACTTTTAATCTTTGTATATCGCATGCTCTGGCCTGCGCGACCTGTTCAGTGCAAATGTCTTCATGGATGTCATGCTGGCCATGTCTCATTTGCTGTCGTTTTTGACCATCAAGAGAGCTTTGCCTCTGCCTCTGCCTCTGAATGTGTGGTTTATTCCTTCCTGCTGCAGCATTTGACATGGGCGGTTACTTTATGTTGCAACAACAAAAAAAAATAAATCTTCATTTGCTGTTGCCGACCGTACTAACAGGGAGCATAACTAGAGAAGACGTCTTGCTGTTGCCTACGCGACTGACCGTGCAACGCTGGCAGCTTGGAATTGGTTCAGCAACACTCCCCTCTCCTTAACGTTGTCGAGAGGCGAGAACTCCAATCCTACACGGAGGACTGCCCGTTTCTGGATCGGAGTTTCAGGTGCCATTAGAACTAGAGGACGGATGATGGCTACGTCAGATGGCGTTGGCGACCGCATGGGTGCAATCTTCCGGGGTAGGCGATTTTCTATGAAGTCTGGCAAACATCTGTAATCATGCAAGAACGCATGCGGTTGCTAAAAATTGGTAGTGCTACAGTGTGGTGCTGATAATTCACCCATCTTTTCGGTTATTAGTAATGACATTGATGGCATTTAATCAAGCAATTTTACTCGACAAAGAGTGAGGAACTGTTTGCGATTGAATGTAAAGGAATTGAAAATAGTTTCCATGCTGTGGGCTCCACACGAAGGAAAATCAGCTCTTCATAGTAATTACTATCATGTTCGAGATTTTGTCAGCCGTAGGGCGTCAGTCCTAACTAGTGCTTTTTTCCAGCATTCTAATGGCGCTGCCACTAATGATTGCCAAAATAGAATTTTGCGGGTTTATATGCAAATTGAGGTTTTGTAGAGCAAGTCCCTGACATTGACACAATAGTTGTCCCAATAAGTGGTTTGTTCCACAATCACACGTGTCAAAGTTTTGACCAGCTTTTGGTTTTTCCCGTTTACTCCCGGTTGTTGAATTTTCAAAAGGAA
>JAYJMB010000197.1:0-18377 GCA_036873735.1 Pouteria campechiana
GTGGAAAAATCATGGTATTATCATGTGGATTTATGGTGTAAAGTGGAGTAACGACCCCAGGAGGGTGGGGCGTTACAAACCGTTACTTCAAGGTGATTGATTTCTATATCATAGCCATAAACACTCTCTCATTAATACACACATTCACTTATTCATCATATAAGGATTCTAAGATACTTCAAATCCACCATCCCTCCATACATTCCTAAGAATCATGGGATATTCTCTATCCCAGCATAACCTATATATACCTATGTAATGCATCACATATATATGTCACAAAACAAAACTCATGGGATATTCAATATCCCCATCCGTACATACATGCCTGCATATACACAAATACTAACAATGGGATAATTTCTATTCCCTTTTTGCAATTTATTCAAAGAAAGCTTGCTTACCTTGTTTGCTTCCATTTTCATAACTTCTCAAGCTGTATAGTCTCTTATCCATACTTTGATGATCCTACACATATAACATATAGAACAATTTGATTTAGATATGCTTTTTATACTTAGATAGTCTTAATCAAACCAATTTAAGTCCATTTAGCCCTTCATCCAGTACATCAATTACTTTTTTTAATGTTTATGAATGGCCTATTTATAATTGCAATGAAATCACTTAACCATACACTGGTTCTTATTGAATTATTTCATCTAGCATCTTATCTAATCCATTGAAACCTTTATACATGTTAATTCCATATCTCTTACATGAATTGGGCATTTCCTCATACACTTCATATGCCTCCTTTAAGCCATAGTATCTTATTAAGGCAAATGGTTTCTCCACAAGATACCTCCAATAAGGGACAATAATAGCAATTTACCATAATTAACAGTCCAATACACAACCCAATAACTTCATGACAGAACTAATGAAACACTAACTCACATAATTCATTATCCAATATCATTAGCATGCAATTAATCTCAATTAAGCTTTTAATGAACTCAATTTGCTGCTTTAACATGTTATACACAAAAACCCTCTTTAACTTCTAATGAGGTCATTGGCCCAAACTCAAATTTCTCCTTCTTAAACAAGGTCCAAATCATTTACACATATGCAAGTACTCATTTTCCCCATGAATTCTATGTTAATTCATCAACCACTTCCAAAAGTCACTATTCCCAAAATTTTCAAACCCTAGTTAGGCATAACTCATAATTTCTCATGCCCAATTTAGGTTCGAAAACATCATAAAGCATGAATTAATCATTTCCCCCATGATTTTAACAACAAAACCCATGATTTTAACAATAAACCCTATCATCTTCCCCAAAAGTTATTGTACATAAAACCCTAACATAACAAACTTATGAAATTGGATGAGGAGAAAGAGCTTACCTCCAAATTCATTCATAGCTTCCACCATAAAACGTGATTTTGGCCTCTATTTTCCAAAAATCCACCATGGATTGCAACAACCATTGCTTTTCTTCCATTCCTCATTGTCCAATAGAACTAGACAAAAATGGAATGGACTAGTCAAGAAAACAAATCCCCCAAATTTTATCCCACGATTAAGCATCATGGCCTCAAATTTGGGCACTGTAGCACTCGATGCATTGCCTCTGCACATTGCCTTCATCATAATCCGGCATTGTCATCTCCAATCTAGCATCGCAGTGATAGCCATGTTAGCCCATTTGTACTCCCCTAATTTGTGATTTTTCTCTTCTATTCTCCAATGCTATTTCTTCTTCATTTAATTCTTTGTTTCTCCTAACTTTATCCATGACAATTTTACAAAAATATGACATTGTTACACATCATTAATTCCCTCAAATAGTTCAAACTAATTTCATTAAATTGCCACGTACTTGAGATTTCACTTAATTATAATCAAGTAAATGTTGTCCCAAATTGATCATGTAAGGAAAATTTTCAAAATTTACCCACTTAGTAACACCTTGGTTTTTATAGACCTCCCTCCTTATAAAACATTTCATCCTTGAAACTTTAAGTATCACATAATTTCACCCATCTATATACATATCCCAAATATATAAATTTTATGACTTCGTTCCATTAATCAAGATGCATCACCCCACAAAAGTTATACTCATCACACTTTTAATGTCAATCAATCACATTACCAATCAATTTAGCTCAATTAAACCATGATCGCATCCAATGTCAATCAA
Source organism: Pouteria campechiana (assembly GCA_036873735.1). Taxonomy (NCBI): domain Eukaryota; kingdom Viridiplantae; phylum Streptophyta; class Magnoliopsida; order Ericales; family Sapotaceae; genus Pouteria; species Pouteria campechiana. The sequence goes on from JAYJMB010000197.1 coordinate 2,157, forward strand.
TATATAAGATACATGATTTTGACATCTCCATTCATAGTACTCTTAACATAGCATATTTAACATTTCATTAACTTAATTTGTTCATAGGCAAGCATGGTTATTCTATAATATGTGGACATGCAACCATGTATAACAGCTAATCCCATCCATAAAAGCCACTAAATAACACTCATAGTTCACTACATAAACAATATCTAATTCGGCACCAAAGTTCACATCATATCATTCAATGGAAAGTTTGTTCATTTTAACTAGGAGTCTACTAAGATACTAGTCATATCCAATCGACTCTACTTCTCTATCTCAATACATCAACATATGTATGTTCATTTTCAGTCATCCATGGTATTTAGTCTATTACTAGTCATTACCATACTCGGGAGGCTACCAACCAAGTGGACTCAACCACGAACCAAGTGGACATAACCACTAACCAAATGGCCTTATCCATCATTAAAGTGGACTCAGCCACAATTCATATAGAGTCAACTTTCTTACAACTTTGGTGTGTTCTTGTCCATCCCTACAATTCAGCTACAAATGCGGTTGAATCCATGATCACATGGTATTCCACCTTCATTGCAACCAAGAAATCACAAATTCTCCATCCACACATAATAAATAAGCAAAGAAAGTCTCACACGATAAGCTGATCAGGCCTCTTCACCTTTACAAGCGGCATAATCAAACAAAACCCTTTCATTGGCGGATCCCAAATAACCAATTAGGCCATCACGGCTGGCACTCAAACCCAAACTCTTACAATCCTATTTTGGTAGGCATCCTACTCTCAAATACATATCAATCCTATTCCAAGAGGCATCAAATACAAGCATGTACCTCAACCATGCATCCAAGCCTCAATCAAATGACCAACTATCCAAAACTCACCCAAATAACCAAATGTCTAAGAATGTAATTAAACCTTAGTTCATACCATCGAAGCATGCATTCAATTCTCAATTACATTCCAATTGTATTCCCACCAATATCCAGATCCAAGTATGCATCCCAATCTAAGCATGCCTCCAATTCTCAATCAACCTGCTAAATTTAAACTCAAATGGATACTAATTCAACCTCTATGTATACCAATTATCAGCAATCAACCTACATCAACCCAAGCAGCTTAGGCTCAAAGAAAAATTCAATGTCAATCCCATAGGAGAATACACAAATTCATTAATCGATACTTCAAGTATCGATAGTTCAAGCGAGCCACAGCAAAAATCCATGTTGTAAATCAAGTAACACCCTTGAACGCAACAGTGTCAATGTTTTATGTGATCAAAGCACTATCATTCTACCATTTTATCTCATAATACTTGTCATAACATACATATTCAGCCAATTTCAACTGAATTCATCTCAATTGTACAAGCAAAACATATATATTTGGAATATCCTTACTTATTCCATATTAGCATTTATGATAATTAATCACATTATTAATAAATATCATTCAAAGTGAAATCCAATGTTAATCAACACAATTATGTCACCTTGCCAATTCATTCAAATCACATACTTACAAGCCAAGTACAGTACACATGCCTTCCTACATAAAAATTAGTCACAACCAAAACTTCATCAGGGAACCCTCAAAGTTCCTAAAAATATGGTCATTAATCTAATAAAAACATCATAATAGGGTCATTTCCTCAGATAAACATCCAAGGATCATATCACATCATGTCATATTGAATCAAATCAATCTAACAAACCATATGGATTCGTATTCTTATAATGAAGCTAATGAGTTCTTCCCAACTCAATCAAACAAACAATACGAAAATCAGCCCCTTCGAATTTCATCATTTCTAATTCACATACTCTATAAAATGATCACATTCATCATTCAACCAAGATGCATATAAGCACCACCATTCTTCACTACGCTATTCTGATTCCAACAAGTCTCATCCCTAAATTATCATCGTGCTATCACAACACTATCACCTTCTTTCCATATCAATATCATTTGTTCAATATCATATCCTTTCATATGAATAACATTATTATCAAATAGCATTTATACAAAATTCTAAGTACCTCCTTTCCCTCACTCATGCCTTCAATATACAACTAACATTTTCATTACATTCCAATGTTCTGCCATGTTTCTCCTAACTTCATCAATTTGTATTGGCATGTCATTTTTTATTTCTTCCAAAAACTATTATCATCATGATTCTGGGCTCATCACTCTTAGCATTAGATAACCACTCGGCTCTAATACTATTCTGTCATGCCCTACCCCAGAGCCTATGCATTTTACTATTCACCCATAATTTTTCCATTTCTAAGGGGATTTTCTACCAAAAATTTGGCAGAATCTACTCTGCATTATGTGAATATAAACCTATGCATACTTTTATCATATCAAATCATCATTTAAATAATCATTAAAAATGATAATGTTAAACATACAATCATAACCATACCCATAGTTGTCTTCTCAAGACCAGAATCGATCATGATGGCAATTCTCCTCACTAAGATCGTAGAGATCTATTTATACATACATAATTAAATTACTATTGACATGCTAATACATTTTATTATACATCATTTGAAATCATCTAAATACATTTATACAAACACATTATGAATTAAAATTACTATTCCTGATACCACAAGGAAATGTCTTCTATCTTGTTCACCAATTTCAATCCACATTTGAGATTCTTCACTTAACCTGTCAGTTAAAAACATAAATAAAAAGGCATGACTTTGGGCAAACTTAGTAAGTAGACCAAATAGAAAACAATAGTAAACTAGAACAACATGTTCTCAAAATCAATATGCCAAATCATTAATAATTACATAACCATGTCTGTAAAGCTCAATTCCTCATCACATTAATGTACCTTCTTTACCTTTTGATCATATTACATATCACAACCCAACATATCGTAGGTTGAATACAGTATTTCAAATTTAAATACTTCTAACACTTCATACGATGATAGTGCCATACAGGCACTTCCTATATTAATAATAATATATTGGTTATATCTATGCAACCGTTACTTCAAGGTGATTCATTTCTATATCATATCCATACACAGTCTTTCATTAATATACACATTCACTTATTCATCATGCAAGGATTCTAAGATTCTTCAAATCCATCATCCCTCCATGCATTCCTAAGAATCGTGTGATACTATCTATCCCAGAGTAACCCAAATATACCTATATAATACATCATACATATATATATATATGTGTCACGCCTTGCCTTCCGAGGTGCGACTTATCATTTTACACTAGGGTTTCACCTAAATTTGCCCACTTTTAAGGTGGGTGCTCAAGTCCCATTACGGAATTCAACTAGTTTCTATATAAAATTAGATAGCATATCCCCTAAATTATTAGGGTTTAACTTGTACAATTATTTATCAAAATTAATGTAGCCACAATATAAATTCTAAAATATACACACTTACCCACATTCCCATAGCCCAGAATCTGTATCACACTATAATGGCAATAACCTAACTTATTCCAAGATACATAATATGCATATTTTTATACTATTACGACATGCCACTCCATGACCATATACATCAGGGACAATTTAATATAATTATACATCACTTGAGATCTTTGAATACAAATATACAATGACATATGAATTTCCAACACAAATTATTCTATTATAACAATATGGTCTTTAATATTAGCTCACCAAGCCCAAACCTCAATTAGGAATCTTCATCTGGCCTGTCAACTAAAAATATAAATAAGAAGGCATGAGTCTAGGCAACTCAGTAAGTAGGCAAGTGCTATACAAAATAATAATCAAAAATCAAGAATGTAGCATGTTCATAACCAAACATATAAAATCATTCCTAACATCAAGACATAATACATCATTCTTTCCATTTTATTTAGCAATCCTTAACATATTTACAATAACATACTATACATGATCCATTTCTAAACAAAATTAGAGGATACGCTCTATCCTCAATAATCACATATACAAATCCTATAGTGAATTTCAATTATTCCAATCTAAGGGATACCCAATATCCCTAATAATCCAAATGCATCAATCTTAAATACAAAAGGGATGTTCACAATCCCCAACCAAAATAACCATGCTCAGGTATAATCAAATGGAATATTCATCCCCAATCATACAATATAGAAAACCAAAGGAAGGGCACCTACTTATCTCAGGTTATTGGCTCCTAACCATTCCTTCAATTTTATGCCTTTTCATCCTTCTCAAATCATCTTGTATAAGGTAACAATCCCATTTATTACACACACAACTCAAACTAATTTCTTTCGAACTAATGAATATGATTATGGCTAAACCCATATCTCAATAGAGACTCTTAATTAATTTTCATATTTATTTATATGGAATCCAAATCTTTATGTAGTATAATTATCGTGCCATTAAACTTACTAATCAAAATAAACCTATTAGTTAAGTCCTCAACTCACCCAATTTGTCACTTATCATTTTACAGTCAAAACCCTTTTTAACCCAATTTGGGTTTTTGTCCAATTGCCAAACAACTCAAACAAATCTCAAAATAATTTAATTCATATCTTAATTATTTTCTCCCATAATTATTACTTATAAACTACTAAATTGGGGAAAAATCATTGTTCATAGATTAGGTAGAAACCTAAGTAAGCCAAATCCATAGATTATTATGTCCAAAGCACTATAATCAACCCATACAACCATTTCCCCCATGATTTCCATATCAAATTCATCATTTTCCCTAAAAATTTTCTATTCACAAAAACCTTAATAACCCCAAAATCTAATTTTTATGCCCAAATTAGTTATAACGTACTATTTAGCATAGTTAAGTATTTTCCCCATGATTTATACAACATACATCATGAAATTTCTTCCAAAAATCATTATTTATGAAATTTATAAAACCTAGCTAAGAAAAAGTAGAAATTTGGCTGGGAAAAATCATCTTACCAGAGATTCCCAGCAAAACTTTCATTCATGGATGAGAATCCAAGCCTAAAGTCCCAAGTAGCATCATCCAATTACACCAAACAACATCTTTTTCCCCAATCCATGAATCCAACAATTAGGTTTTATCATTTTCTTGAAGAAACAATGGATTCTTACTTAAAATAAGAATTCTGTAGCTAAATCATGGTAGAATCATGCCAAACAGAGTCTAGGACATGATTTTTGAGGTATGGGAGAAGAAGAAAAATGAAAAATAATGAAATAGAATGGGTTTGAGGGTTAAAAAGTTGAGTTCTTATGGTGATTCGGTGTGTAAGTGGACTCTTGCCATAGCAGGAAAAAACCTTGTCGCGGCAAGGTCATATTAGACTGCCAAAATGGGCAATTTTGGGACCTTGCCAGGGAAAGAAAAAGTATTTCCATGGAAAGCTCTCACTGGATGCCAAAAAAGTCATTTTTTGGAGTCTTGCTATGACAGAGAAAAGCCTTGCCGCGACAAGCTCTTTTTGTCTAATATAGTGACAGTATATTGATCATAAATTATGCATAAAATGTCCAAATGACCTAATTTTTAAGGAATTGGAAAGATAACTTCAAGTAATACAACTTCCATGTTAATAATGTTTTCTAAATCAGACCACAAATATATCAAAATTTTCAGTAAAGTTGATCCATTACATTCATCTTGTTATTTTTCATTCATTTGGAACAACTTCAGTATATTAATCATAACTTTCACATATGCCATCAGAATTGAGTGATTTTTATTCCATTGGATAGATAAATACAATAAACCCTTTTTCAAATTTAGCTTTTACACATGAAAAATCATCCACAGCCCCATTTAATATAAAACTCTTCAAATCTCCCAATGATCACTTTCACACATCACATACCTGAAATAAGACTTGTTTATACTATTTATCACTTTACTTGAAGTCAATTTCCAAAAATCACTCATTCAGTTGTTTTTAACCGAATTTTTCTAATTTTTTTTGCTATAATGACTTCACATGCCTTTTTTATTCTAAAATGTATCCAAATATTAAACCAAGATTACCCACACATCACATACATGAAACAAAATATATTCATGCTATTTTCTATCTAATTTTATGTCAATTATCAAAAATCACCTATTCAGTTCATTTTAACTGAATTTTCTACCATAAGTAACTTCATAGACCATTTTCATTCCAAGTTACATCCAAAACTCAAACTAATGTTTCACACACATTACAATACACATAATGACTAGTTTAGGTCCTTTTTATAACTCAAATACATGCTTTTGCTCAAATTCACCTATTGAGTTCTTTTCAGATAACCTTTCACTTCATAGTTCAAATTTTCAAAATTATCTCAAAATTTCAATTCAATATCTCATACACATCACATTATACATAATAATCATGCTATATTGGTCATTCAAGTCATATACATGACTTAACTCAAAATCACTACTTGGGTTCATGTCACTCCATTCAGTCTTCCATAACAATTTCTTTATAAAACACTGTGTATTACCTCAATTCTTTACTTTACTATAATGCAAAAAATTTCTCCAAAATTTCAACACCATAGGTGTTACAATATATCACAAAACAAAAACTCATGGGATGTGTAATATCCCCATCCATACATAGATGCTTATATATACATGAATACTAACAATAGGATAATTGCTATTCCATTTTTGCAATTTATTCAAAAGAAAGCCTACTTACTTTGTTTGCTTCCATTTTCATAACTTCTTAAGCTTTATAGTCTCTTATCAATACTCTAATGATCCTACACATATAACATATACAAGAATTTGATTTAGATATGCTTTTCATTCTCAGGTAGTCTTAATCAAACCAATTGAAGTCCATTTAGCCTTTCATCCAACACTTTATTTAATGTTTATAAATGGCCCATTTATAATTCACTTAAGCAAACTTTGGCAACCATACTCTGGTTCTTATTGAATTATTTCATCAAGCATCTTATCTAATCCGTTGAAACTTTTATCCATGTCTCTTACAGAAATTGATCATTTTCTCATACACTTCATATGCCTCCTTTAAGCCATAGTATCTTATTAAGACAAATGATTTCTCCACAAGATACTTGCAATATGGACAATAGAAATTTAACATAATTAATAGTCCAATACACAATCCAATAACTTCATGATTGAACTAATGAAACACTAACTCACATAATTCGCTATCCAATACCATTAACATGCAATTAATCTCAATTAAGCCTTTAATGAACTCAATTTGCTGCTTAAACATGTTATACACAAAAACTCGCTTTAACTTCTAATGTGGTCATCGGCCCAAACTCAAATTTCTCCTTCTTAAACAAGTTCCAAATCATTTACACATATGCAAGTACTCATTTTCCCCATGAATTCTATGTTAATTCATCAACCACTTCCAAAAGTCACTGTTCCTAAAATTTTCAAACCCTAGTTAGGCATAACTCATAATTTCTCATGCCCAATTAGGTTCAAAAATATCATTAAGCATGAATTAATCATTTTCCCCATGATTTTAACAACAAAACCTTGTCATCTTCCCCAAAAGTTACTATACATAAAACCCTAACATAGCAAACTTATGAAATCGGGTGAGGAGAAAGAGCTTACCTCCAATTCATTCATAGCTTCCACCATAAAACAGGATTTTGGCCTCTACTTTCCAAAAATCCACCATGGATTGTAGCCACCATTGCTCTCCTTCCATTCCTTATTGTCCAATCGAATGAAACCCAACTTAGAATCACCCTTGATCAATCCCTTATCTATACAAGATGGATCTCCTACTAAAATTGAAAGCTTCAGAAGCATACTAGGTATGGGGAAAAAGGGTATGGAGTGGGAAAGAAAAGGGAAATGGAACTAGACAAAAATGGAATAGAATGACCAAGGAAATGAATCTCCCAAATTTTATCCCACGATCCGGCACCGTGGCCTCAAGTTCCCCCAATGTGCTGCCTCTGACCATTGCCTTCATCACGATCCGGCACCACGGCCTCCAATCTAGCTCTGCAGCGCCAACCCTATTGGCTTGTTTTTACCTCACTAATTTGTGAATTTTTCTCTTCTATTCTCTAATGCTATTTCTTCTTCATTTAATTCTTTGTTTCTCTTAACTTTATCCATGACTATTTCACATAAATATGACATTGTTCCACATCATTAATTCCCTCAAATAGTTTAAACTAATTTCATTGAATTGCCACAAACTTGAGATTTCACTTAATTTTTGCACACCTAATATAATCAAGTACATGTTGTCCAAAATTGATTATTTAAGAAAAAATTTCAAAATTTACCCACTTTTTAATGCCTTAGGTTATACAATAGTGCAACAGATGTCTACTATTTATAAAACAAAGATATGATCATGCTTCCAACAAATTGACACGTCCTTGAGGTACTTTCCTATCTACTCTATATCTAGCCAAATCAGCATCAAAGTACCTAACTAACTCAAAATCTAAACCTTTTTGATACCATAAACCAAGGTTTGGAGTGTCTAAAAGGTATGTAAAAATTTTTTTAACAACAATAAGAAGTGATTCTTTAGAATCTGACTAGAATCTTGCACACATGTATATACTAAACATGATATCCAGCTTACTAGTAGTAAGATACAATAGAGATCCTATCATACTTCTATAAAGTTTTTGGCAAATAAATTTACCTTTCTTGTCATTATCTAATTTGATGGAACTACTCATTAGAGTTTCATATCTTCTTCCATCTTCAAAATTGAATTTCTTCAGTAGTTCATTTATGCATTTATCTTGGTCGATGAAAATTTCCTCATTCATTTGCATTACTTACAATCCTAGGAAGAAGTTCAATTTTCCCATAAAACTCATTTCAAATTCTCTCTGCAACAACTTAGAAAACTCTTTACAAAGATTTTCATTAGTAGCTCAAAATACAACATTATCAGTATAGATTTGCACAATAAGAATGTTATTCATAGCATACTTAATGAAGAGTGTGGTATCTACTTTACCCCTTGAGAAACCTTTCTCAATAAAAAATCTACTTAACCTCTCATACCATGCTCTAGGAGCCTATTTCAATATAGAGGGCTTTCTTGAGTTTGAAGACATTGTTAGGATCATGAGGATCTTCAAACCTAGGGGGTTTTTTCACATAAACATCTTCATTAATGAAACCATTCAAAAATGCAAATTTGACATCCATTTGGTAAAATTTAAAGTTCATGAATGATGCAAATGCTAATAACATTCTTAAGGCTTTTTCCCCATAGGGGCATTTGATTCATTAAAGTTAGTCTCTTCTTCTTAATAATACCCTTTCACTACTAATCTTATCTTATTCCTTACAACTAATTTAGATTCATAAAGTTTGTTCCTAAAGATCCATTTAGTTCCTATAATAGATTGATGGTTTGGTTTTGGAACTGTAGTCTACACGTCTTTTCTTATGAATTGATCCAATTCCTCTTGCAAAGTTGAGAGGTGAATTTCATTAACTTATATCATGCATGTTCAAGCTTAATTATTTGTGAATCTTTGATAGATTTGGATGGATTTAACATGAAAATATTGATTTCTCTAGGAGAATGAAATATGGGAAAAGAAGATAGAAACTCAAGAAATATGAAGCTCAAAGTTGGAAAGAAAGATATCTTACAAAAGATCAACACAAACACCAAATTTGACAGAAAAATCCATGACGCGATGTCCCAAAGCACGATGTGGTATCCGGACTTAACATGGTGGCAACACACACATTGAAGATGACAAAAGATTTCATGCCGCATTGTGGAATTCCACGCCGCGATGTGGATGTCACCCGATTTTATGCAGATTTTTTACACTTTTGTCCCTTGGTTTTTAAGCCAATAAGAGAGAGGTCTTTTGGGCATTCTTTTGCATTCATTTAGGGTGAGTTTTAGGGATCTTTGGGGTGTAGCTTTGGGGGATTTTTGGAGAAGATGTAACCTTCTCTAATATATTTGTTATTTGGGAATGTTGACTCTTTAATGCAAATTAGTTGTTTTCATTCATTGAGTTATTTGCTTTCATTTGGTTTGATATATTCCTTGAATCACTAATATTACAAATCACATTGATTATCCAGCATGGTTAAGGCACGCACCATATGTAAAACCATGAGCACCAATGAATGGAAAGGGTAGGTGGTTATGGTGGTATCCAACATGGTTAAGGCACGCACCATATGTAAAACCATGAGCACCATTGAATAGAAAGGGTAGGTGGTTATGGTACACACCTTATGCTAAACTATCTTATTTGATTCATATATTCTTAAGCTTAATGGGTTTTCACTTCAGTTACACTACACACCATAGGTAATTGGAACGAGTGGAAATACTTGATTTGAACCCGCACACCTAATGATAGTAATCTCACATTAGATAGAATGGATCCAAATTATGAATTGAATCCAACGTCCCAATAGAAAAAATTATCATTGAGTAGTGAAATCGGATTCATAGACCATTGCACTTTATTGATTTCACCTACATTACCCAAAGCTATTTCATTTCTGTAATTTTATTCAAGTTATCACTTATACTTGCATAACTCAAATCACATTCCTTTGAGATAGTGATAAATTAGTAACTAAATCTAATTGAATAAGTTTGAACATTCCCTGTGGAATTGACTCTTGCATTGCACACTATACTGCTATACGTTCATGCACTTGCAAGGATTTATAATTTGAATCATCTAGTTTTTAGCACCATTACCTTGGAATGGTTCCAAATTAATTCAATTAAATTAGTTACAATTATTCTTTATATTTCTGTGTTTAATTGTATATAAAGTTTTTTATTCTTACTTTCTTGCTTATGTAGAGTTGTGAATGAATGGAAGAAGATCATTGAATCTAGCTCTATTTGCATTGCAAGACCAGCAAGACTAAAGTGATAAAGTAGATATTGAGATAGAGAGTTTAAGTGAAGATGAAGTAGTCTACATGGCTAATAACAGGGAGAATCGAGTGGCTCAACAAGCTCAACAACTGATGAAAGAGTTTGCATGTCCCACCATAGGAATTCACCATCATGCATTATGTTGAATGATAATGCTAGAAATTATGGACTTAAATACATTCATTTTAACATGCTTCCTTCATTTCATGGAATTGCTACAAAAGATCCATTGACATTTATGCATGATTTTCATGCAACAGTACAAACGTTTCCATTGCAAGATATCACTAAGGATCAATTACGCATGAGATATTTCCCATATACTTTGAAGGATGCAACAAAGACATGGTTCATGATGTTAACTTTTGGATCATTAACCATATGGGAAACTATGTACAACAAATTCATTGGCAAATTCTATTCTCATGTGAAAACTACTGAATTAAGGATTAAAATTGCTACTTTCTATCAAATGGATGGTGAAGCATTCCATGAAGCATTAGAGCAATTTAAAACATTATTAATTCAATGTCCTTATCATAGATATCCTCTTGAATTGCTTAACCAATTTTTATATGCTGGATTGACACAACCATGCCAAGCCATGGCAGACAATGTTGTAGGGGGAGCAATGGGAGAAAAGACACTGGAAGAAACATATGAGTTATATGAAATGCTTTGACCCAATTATCAGCAAAAGAGTGTGAGAGGTAGGTCTAGAGGAATTTATGAAGCGAATCTAACATAGATCTATCAATGCAGATAGCAAAGATGGCGAAGCAAATGAAGGTGATGTGTTTGATGATGGTGAACATGAAACAACCATAACCTACCCCAACAGAGGTTTGTTCTTTTTGTGGGAATTCAGGTCACTCATCTAACATTTGTCCTTCAAATGATCATTTTGTAGGTGATGTAAAATAGGTAAATGCAATGAATTTCTACAACCAGCAACCAAGGAATGATCCTTACTCAAATTCATACAATCCTGGTTAGAGAAATCATCCTAACTTTTACCAAAGTAAAATGTCCTTTCAACCACCATAACCATAGAAGCCTAGTCTTGAATAACCCATGTATTGTTTTTTTCAAGCAACTTAGACTCAGTTCCAGAACAATGCCACTAAGTTTTAGAATATTGACTCCAGATTCCATAACATGGAAGGATCCATGAAGAAGATGGAGACATAGTTAGTACAGATTACGAAATCCATGCAAAGTCACACACCTGGGTAATTGCCCTGCCAACCCGAGCAAGCAAAGGTGATCACTATACTAAGAAGTAGAAAGGTAATTGAAAACAAAGTTTGATTCAATTGTTTCTGCAGGGACTGACAGGGGAAAGACAAAGGTGGAGGAGGAAGTATGCTCAAAGAAGGTGGTGTTTCCAATAGTTGACCCCCTAGTCAACTACAAAGCACCCATCTTATGATCCTTTAGTCTCATTTCCAGGAAGGTTGAAGCAGAGCAAATTTGATAAGTCATTTTCTGACATTTACGATATTCTTTCTAAAGTGAATGTGAACTTACCTTTGCTTGACATGATAAAAAATATGCTTGCTTATGCTAAATTTTTAAAGAACTAAGTGCAAGGAAGCTTAAGTATGAGCCTCATGAGAAGGTAACTGTATCAGAAGCAGCCAGTGCAATGTTGAAAACAAATCTACCCCCAAAACTAAAGGATCTAGGTAGTTTCAATATCTCCATTACTATAGGGGAACAAATAAGGTAAAATCAATGCTAGATCTTAGAGCAAGCATAAATTTGATGCCTTCTGTTTATGTATAGCTTGGTTTGGGAGAATTAAAACTCACTATAATGTCTCTTCAGCTTGTAGACAGATTAATGAAATATCCTAGAGGCACTGTAGAGGATATTCTTATATAGATAGATAAACTGATTATTCCAGCTGATTTTGTAGTTCTTGACATGTAAAAGCAAATGATTCTAGAGAGAGAAGTACCCATTCTTCTAGGATGCCCTTTCATGGCTACAATTAAGACAATCATTAAAGTACAGAATGGGAAGTTGAAAATGACTATCTTAGATGAAATAATTGAATTTTCTGTTTATAGTTCTCTTTCATTACCTTCTGATCATAGTGGTTGTTTTCAAGTAGACAAATTAGACTCACTAGTTCTCTCTATTTTTCTATAATGGGAACTAGATGATAAGTTGAAATTAGTGCTCACTATTGATGTATTGGTGGAAGATGAAGAGGCAGTGCAGTTGAAGGAAACACTTAACAATGCAGAGCAAGTGAAAGTTGAGGAGATCTCCCAAGAAGAGCTTAAACAAGCCAACCCAGAAGTGGAACATACAATACCCACACCACCACCATTAGATTTGAAGCAATTACCTGAGTGTTTGAAATATGTATTTCTTGGTGAAAATAATATTTTTCCCATTATAATTGCTTCTAACTTGTTTATGGATGAGGAATGTAGGTTATTGACTGTGTTAAGAGAGCAGAAGGGGGCTATAGGTTGGACATTAGCAGATATCAATGGAATTAGCCCCACCGTGTGCATGCATAAAATACTTCTGGAGGAGGATGCAAAGCCTTTCAAATATGCACAGAGGAGACTGAACCCTCACATAAAGGAAGCTGTTAGAGCTAAGATTATCAAACTATTTGATGCAAGTATTATCTACCCAATCTCTGATAGTAAATGGGTAAGTCTAGTACATGTTGTGCCAAGAAATCTAGTCTCTCTATTATTAAAAATGATAATGATGAATTGGTGCCTATGAGAATGACTATAGGGTGGCGAATGTGCATTGATTATAGGAAACTCAATGCAGCCACAAGAAAGGACCATTTTCCTCTCCTTTTCATTAATTAAATGCTTGAAAGATTGGTAGTTCATGCTTATTATTATTTTTTGGATGGCTTTTCATATTACAATCAAGTTCCCATTCCTTCAAAAGATCAAGAAAAGACTACCATCAACTGCCTGTTTGGAACGTTTGCTTATTGGAGGATGCCTTTTGGTTTGTGCAACGCTCCTACAACCTTTCAAAGGTGCATGATGTCCATCTTTTCTAGCATGATCAAAAGGTTCACTAAGGTATTCATAGATAATTTTTCTATTTTCGGAGATTCATTTGATGATTGCCTTAATAACTTAAGATTGGTACTTAAAAGATGCATTGAGATGAATTTGACATTGAGTTGGGAGAAGTTTCATTTCTTAGTCAGACAGGGAATCGTGCTTGGGCACATTGTTTTTAGTAAAGGCATTGAAGTGGACAAGGCAAAAATTGAAGTGATTTCCAAGCTACCTCCCACAAATTCAGTTAAGAGAGTTAGAATCTTTCTTGGCCATGCAGGGTTTTATAGATGATTTATAAAGAATTTCTCAAAAATTTCTAGACTGCCATGTAACCTATTAGCTAATGATGTAACATTCTGTTTTGATGAGGAATGCCTTTGTGCCTTCAATACCTTTAAAGAAAAATTGACTTCAGCTCCAATTTTAGCAGTGCCTGATTGGTCCATTTCGTTTGAGCTCATGTTTGATGTTTCAGATTTTGCTATCGGTGCTGTTTTAGGACAAAGAGTAGATAAATTACTCCATGTGATTCATTATGCAAGTAGAACTCTGAATGAAGCATAATTGAACTATTCCACCACTAAAAGGGAATTACTTGCAATTGTGTTTGCTTTGGAAACATTCCATTCTTACTTAATTGGTTTAAAGGTAGTGGTTTATTCTAATCATGTTGCTTTAAGATACTTGCTTACAAAGAAGGAAGCCAAGCCCAGGTTGATTAGGTGGATCTTATTATTGCAAGAGTTTGACTTGACAATCAAGGACAAGAAAGGCTATCAAAATGTGGTATCAGATCACTTGTCCGGGTTGGCAAAAGGCATTGATTTTGAGCAAGAGAGAGGCAAGGAGAACATTCCCATCAATGAATTCTTTCCTGATGAACAATTATTCTTTGTAAAGGAAAGTAAACTTTGGTATGCTGATATTGTGAATTATTTAGTTAAGGGAGTGTTTAATCCTATGTTGAATTCGTAGGGATGGAAGAAGTTGCTGTCTATGGCAAAGCATTATTTTTGGGAAGATCCAATCCTTTTCAAGCTATGTCCAAGCCAAATTATCAGACAATGTGTGCCAGAAGAGGAGCAGCAAAGCATACCAAGACATTGTCATATATTTAGCTATGGAGGGCATTTTGGAGGGAAGAAAACTGCTTCAAAGATTTTTTAGTATGTTTTGTATTGGCCAATTATCTTTAAGAATGCTCATGCCTTCTGTGCGATGTGTGATAGGTGTCAGCGAACTGGGAAAGCGAGATGAGATGTTGCTTATAGGCAATCTTGTGATTGAATTGTTTGATGTGTGGAGGATTGATTTCATAGGACCATTTCCCCCATCAAATGGTAACCTGTATATTTTGCTCTGTGGATTACTTATCTAAGTGGATTGAGGCGATGGCCACTAGGACTAATGAGGCTAATGTTGTGCTAAGATGTCTGAAAGACGGGATCGTTTTCAGGTTTGGTACTCCAAGGGCCATCATTAGTGATAGGGGAACTCACTTCTGCAATAAGGTTTTTGCAGCTCTGCTTAAAAAGTACCACATTACACACAAAGTTGTAACTCCTTATCATCCACAAACTTCTAAGCAAGTTAAAGTTATTAACCATTAAATTAAAACAATTTTGGAAAGGACAGTGAACACTATGAGAAAGGATTAGGTGATCAAGTTAAATGATGCATTATAGGCTTATGGAACCACTTTCAAAACCCCAATTGGAATAAGTCCTTATCGACTTGTTATCAGGAAAGCATGCCCCTTACTAGTTGAGTTGGAGCACAAAGCATATTGGGCAATCAAAAATCTAAATTTTGATTTGCAAAAGGTAGGAGAGCAGAGGAAATTATAGCTTAATGAACTGGAAGAGCTGAGGAATGAAGCATATGAGAATGCCGAGATTTACAAGGAATGGACAAAGAAGTATCATGATGAATTCATTTGTAGATGGTGATTGAGCCTAGAATGGAAGTTCTACTTTATAATTCATGTTTGCATTTGTTTCCTGAAAAATTGTAGTCTCGCTGGGTCAGTCCATTTTGTAAGACCCTGGAAATTTCAAAAATGTAAATTTTCACTATTGTAAAGTTTTAGTAATTTTTACAATGTGACATACTGTAAAATTAAATTTTTGAAGAATTTTATTATCAAAAAATTATATAAACGGATGATTATCTATATTAATGTGAGAATGATGAGGATATATGTTAATTAATAATTAATAGGTGAAGAAAAATTTAAAATTACATGTGGAAAGCCAAAAAATTG
>JAYJMB010000198.1:0-18376 GCA_036873735.1 Pouteria campechiana
TTTTTTTCTTAATTTTAAAATTAGATTATAAAAAATAAATGGTTTAGATTTTACTGACGAAAAATTGTACGCCCTGATTTGATAACCAGCTTCACCTTTAAGCCGCGGGTGCTCTTACCTGATACTCTTTCCAAATAATAGTACGCGTGAAGGCCGCCATGAACTTCTCTTTATTTCTGCGATCATGCGGTGGCCGAAGCTATTAAAGCAGATGAATGCCAGCCGTAGATTCAACGGCCTATTTAATTGGATCGCACAGCACTGCATGCGCATCACTCCCAAGATCCGATCCAGTAATCCAGATTATTGATTAGTTGTAGCAATTATATTTTTTCAATTGCAGATTACGTTAAAATGGAAGAATAAGACATGTAAGATCTTTTTCCTCTTTATCATCGTAGTAGATTACAGAGTGTTGTGGAATGAGAGCGAAGCATTTTTGTATGTAGATCGACCCCTTGTGTGGCGACAACAGATTTGAGTTATATCTTACGGGGTTTTCCATTCCACGTAGCTCTTGATGACGACACTCACGAGATTGTGGTTGGACGATGACTGACTTAGCATGCTATTACTGTAACTCCCTCAATGGTTATTGGTAATTAGGCGTTCTTATGCTATTGTAGCTAATGCGTGTGCATTAGCTACATCAAGAAAAATGCATTATATTCCGTCTACTTTTACTTTATTTCGAAAGCAAAATGTTTTATTTTTTTTTTGTATTTAAGATTTATTAAGCACCATTCATTTTTCCTTGAATTTTTTACCTAGACCGGTGATTCCAAATCATCCCATCATCTAATAAATGCACCAACGAACCATCGAGAAATGCACCATGGAAACCATTTAGATGTGCAACTTGGGCAAGTTACCCGTGAACTTAACCAGAACCAACCCAATTTTTTGTAGGTTCAGTTCCACCTTAATGACCCGAGGGGTATGGTCGGTTCCACCTTTTTGACCTGCATTTATTTTTAAGTTAGGTTCGATTCCGAGCATTGGGTACCCGAACCAAACCGACCTGTATGAATTATTAGAAAAATGAACAAGTTTCAAGTAATTAAAACACGTTAATTCGGTTGGAATGACTGTTTTTGTGAATCCTACGGTGACTTAAAATCATAAAAGTTACTCATTGAATTATTTGTAGTTTAGCTAGCTATAGCTGCATTAGTTTGCTTCCACCAATTTATTAAAAATTATAGAATAACCCTTGTAAATAAAATTGCATGGTGTAAAAGGTGGATTAAATGATTTGTAATTATCGAGTGTATATATTTATTCAACTCCACTCACATTATATTCCTATTCAAAAGAAAATTTTCTGCAAAATAGATAAAACATGGCCTTAGGTTCAATTCCAATATAAAAATAAAAGAGTTAAATCCAGCAACCCTCTGAAAGTTTACATACTTTCAAAAACTTCCTCAATGGCATCTTCATAAATATACTAAAAACTCATAAATGGAAACAGCTAAAGTGTTGTTCCAATAAGTGACAAAGTTAGATAATGGAAGGAAAAAAATGACATTAATTAGTTAATAAGTTTTTGTAACTGAATTTGACCCGGAACGGAACTGTCCCAATAGTAAAAGAAAAATAGGGTAGGTTCAACCTTGAACCGAACCAAATTATAAAAAAGTAGAGTATCATTTTTAAAAATAGGGTTATGGTAGATTCGACCGAGAATCGAACCAAACTGACCCGAGTTGTATCCTCAGACAAAATGTCAAATCATGCAATCTCCTTGGACCCAAGTCCCAAGGAAAGATGGGCCCATCTCACAGATAATAGCAAACACCACCGAACTAGTTGGTGAGCAACAAAAGCGCCAAGCCACTTCCTTATATCCATCACACTCGAATTTTCATGGCCCCTTGGTCATGTAACTTTGGCTTTTTTAAGTATAACCCTGAGGTTGTGGAGTTACTCGGGCACTCTAAGACTATAATTCATTAGAAAATAATTCTTAAGTTAATAAATACTGTAAAATTTGTTGTAATTTGACAAAAATACTTTTAAAAATTTACAACTGGTAATGGAAATAAAAATAATATAAAATTCAAATAAATAATAATAAATGAAGTATAAATTAAAAATAGTTACAATAAAATAGAAAAATATATTTTATTTTTATAAAATAAATTGAAAAAATATTCAAGGTTATAAGTTATTAAAATGGGTTGAGTTGTTAAGTTACAAATATATCATCCTAATGATAATGATAGCCTTATTTTTAAATCAGGTGTTATTTTTTAACCCAACTTGACCCAAAGACTTAAAAATGGTTTCCCAACCTTATCTAAAATGGATTGTTAGAATGTAGATTTTATTATAAAGTTATTAAAATTGGTTGGGTCGGGTAAGTCAGGTTACCACTATGCCAACTCAACAATAATCTTATTTTTAAATCAGATTATATCTTTTAACTCAACTTGACCCTAAGGCTTAAAAATAGTTTCTCAGTCCTATCTAAAATTCTGGTCGGGACTGTTAGTGTCAAGGTTGCCCAGAACCAATTTGCACCCCTAATTTCCAGCAGAGAACCCAGGGCACCAATGAAAATTACCCCACCCGAACACCATAAGTCTCACTCGGCCGATTCGAAAAAAACAAACCCTCGGCTACGGGGCACCCAAGCACGCATTGGGTCCCACCGGCCATGTATCCAAGAATGATAGCCGGCGCAGCAGGCTATGCCAAAAAACATCTGACCTGTCGCTATTTTTTTTTTATGTATGGTCTAAACCCAGAACTACAATTATTACATTTCTACTCGAGTCAAACCAACTAGCTATATATATAGACTTTATTTTTCATATATTATCTTAGATTTGAATTATAAAATTTCCTGTCAAAAATAAATATTTTAGCAGTCTACTTCAAGCAAGATATTTATTTTAAAATTAAAAAATAATTTCAACTTTTATCAATAGCTAATGCGCCCGACAAGCAATGCTAGGCAATGCCCGACACTTGGACAACCGACAGTTGGGATGGGTGCATTGGTCCAACGGATCGCTGCGGTGCGCTGCGCTGCTGGAGCGAAAAGCGGTGGCTGCTGCACGGGAGTCTTCGGTGCATGAGGGTGCAGGGGATAGCATTCGTTTTCCCAATCCTCACCCAACGGATGACCATGACGCGTCGGGGGTCATCTTCCGAGGTGGGGCCCACCGCCCGGGTGGTTTTGATTCACCCACCGTTGTGCCTCAACGAACCAAAGAGGAGTTCATTGCGCAACGGACCATAAAACAAAACGCCCCCCAAACCTCCGTAGGAACGGAATCCAAGCAGTTTCCCTTCTTCGTATTTTTTCCAGTTGCAGAGATAGCAGAGCAACCTCTGGGGAACAAATTGCGACTCCGCCCCTCGCAATTCCAAGATGACGCCCAGGAAAAAACCCTAGCGAGAGAGATTCTGCTTCTTCCCTTTTCTCTCTCCTTCTTCGCCTCGCCTAGGGTTTCCGGAACAAAGCCCTAATCTCTCTCTCTCTCTCCCTTGCGCGCTCGCGCCGTTTGTTTAAAGCTCTGCGGATATTACAGCCTTGTGCGTTGCTGATGATGGAAGGAGCTTCGTACAATCCTCGAACAGTGGAAGAGGTTTTCAAGGACTTCAAAGGCCGAAGGGCTGGCATGATCAAGGCTCTAACGACCGGTTCGGCCATTCTCGATTGTTTCTTTGTCTGTATTTTAATTTCTTCGTGTGTTTTGGGGAAATTTTTATGTTGTTGCCGCTTGTGTTGCAGACGTCGAGAGTTTCTACCAGCAATGTGATCCCGGTGCGTTCCTCTGCGTCCACTGCATGACCGTTTCCGCGCTTTGTTTTTGCTCGTTATATCTACCTATGGAATCCACATCGCTTCTTCGTGTTCGCCTGTTATTCGATTTTGGAATAAATTACCTGTTTTTTTCCATCAGTTGGAGCACATGAACTTAGTTTTTAGTGGATGGAATGTTTGATAGTTGAATTACGCTGCTCTTTTTTCTTCCATCTTGTATATATTTGACTGATTTACATGGTTTCTGGTGGATGCTTTGCTTGATGTTTGCATTTCGATAACTCCTTTTTTTAAAAAAAAAAAATTGTTTAAATCCTCTTCCTCCCACGAGCAGTTTACTTTCGGTTGTATACAACATATGTACTTCCATTTATAGCATTTTTTCCTGTTTATTTCTTTTCTATTTTGGAATATTCCAATTTTACCCTTTTCTGTGTCTGAGAAAGGTGATAGTGATTATTTGATGAAACGAGAGGAAAACATCCAACCTATAGTTTTTCTTTGACTTTAACTGAAAATCTTTGGATACTGAGATCCTCTCATCTACCTTTTATTAAGATCTCATTAGTATTTACTTCCGTTTGTGCATTTAGCATATTTTGCATAAATTGGTGATTTCGTATGGTCCAACTTGTTTATTCTTATTCATTTTTTCAATCTTACACAGGGAAATATTTCCACTTACAGTAGAGGGCAAACTTTAGTTCTACCATTTTGGTTTGCAAGTGTTGAATTTTCACGAGTCATCAACCATCATAATCTCATGTGCTTGTCATTCTGTTATTACAAAATTACAGTGATTAAGCAAAGTTAACAAAAATGTAGAGGGGCCTTTGTAATTGAAAAGAATAAACTTTTTTATCTCACATGTTAATTTCAGGTTCGTTGCATTTGAAATCATGTCTTGATTGGCATTGATCATAATGGGAACCCAATGAAGTCTGTGGTGGACGATGTTGATGATTCCCTTGACATAATGAGTAAAAGCTTTTAGGCAGAGAATCCATACTGGCTAGCCTGAAAACTGGTCTTCTGCATCGATCAACATTATTCGCCCGATGATTTGATCCCCAGTTAGGCCAAATATATGTGCTTGCGTCATAAGTTTAATTATCTCTTAGCATTTGCTCATGCATATGACTGAGCATGGCAATTTGAATCAGGGATTCATGTCCTCTTCTTGAGCTTATGGAATCTGTTACACTCTCCCTTCTCTTTATCCCCCAATTGATCATGTGAGGTTATAGTTGCTTGTCTTCCCCTTGCCATGTAGTTTATTTTGGTAGGTTGTTCATGAGACAGTTTCTGCATTGAAAAACTTTCCCCTTGCTGCTGAAAACATTTTTGCTGCAATGACAGAGAAAGAGAACTTGTGCTTATATGGACTTCCAAATGAAACTTGGGAAGTTAACTTGCCTGCTGAGGAGGTGCCTCCAGAACTTCCTGAGCCAGCGCTTGGAATAAATTTTGCTCGGGATGGGATGCAAGAAAAAGACTGGTTGTCACTCGTTGCAGTTCATAGTGATGCTTGGTTACTTGCAGTAGCATTCTATTTTGGTGCACGTTTTGGATTTGACAAACATGACAGGTAAAACTCATAGGTTTTGATTTTATAACTTCATGTTTTGACATGGTGCTAAACATAGTTTTGGGTGTCCTGGTTCTGCACTTTAATAGTTTTGGGTGTCCTGGTTCTGCCCTTTAAAGTGCTTTTGGATGTCTACGCCTGGGTGTTTGCTGACACAATAGATACAGGTCCTGCTTTTTTCAGTTCTACATCTGCACATAGCAAGTTAAGTCACTGAGCAAGCGTATGGAATTCAAGCTTGTTGAATAGTGACCCGATCATCAGTGAGAGTGATCATGGTGGAGTCAGTGTTCTGTAAACCAAACCAGCAATCAAAGTAGCTGATCAATCATTTTTGAATTGTTTGTATAGTTATTTTTTAATAATTTAATATGACTGAAATCATTAAATTATATCAAAAGTAAAACCACTTGTAAATATGTTCAAGTAAAAACTTCTGTTTAGGTTTCAAACACCAGACAAGTGGAATCAAAACCAACTTCGTAACAACTAAAGTTGGTCAATTAGTTATTATATATATATATATGTATATATGTATGTATGTATGTTACATGCAGCACAAGTGTGCGTTCATATTCAAGAAATGAGTTTTTTATGATTTGATGGTCTTCATTATTCAACCAACAAATTCTCAGTCGTTCTGGTTCAGTGCCTCCTACAGCATGTGGCCTCTTCTTGTCTTGTTTCCAATAATGTTTCCAAGTTATTTTGCAAAGACGCTCAAGTTGATCTCAGCATAAATGGAAACCTGGTTTGTACCCTACAAAGTCACTGCCAGAAGTATAAACCAGCTGGAGCCTCTTCGTTGCTTATTTTATTCATTCTTGGATTCATCCCTTTTAATTTTGTGATAATAACTCATATGCTATGCGAGATTTGTAATTGCCATATGGTGGAATTTATTTTCCCCCCGATTTTTGTGGTTCTGTTTAACAACACACCTTTCAGCATCTGAATTAAGGATTCCAAACTTTTATCTTGAATTAGTATCCTGCATAGGACATGTAGTATACTCTATGGGGCATATGCCCTATTGCATTTTATTATCATAGACACTTGGAGTAATTAAAATGTTCTTTCAATAAATGCACAAATTACTCAAATGTTGAAACCATGGAAAACAATAGGTCAGTACATTTGTCAGCTTTAGCTTTGGATCAGGTGTTCTAGCTTTAGTTTCATGCCTTTTATATCCATGAGGAGTTTAAGGGTGTAGTTTGCAGTGTAAACCAACAGTGCTTTTTGATTTTCATTGTAACATGCTCTTAAGGCAGCTTTTATTTATCAGTAAATTTTGTAGTTCTAGCATTTCTTTTTTAGTTATTGCAGTCTATAATATCTATAGATGATGGTTGAAGCACTTCATAGATATATCCAAGTAGATGCATTGTTTGGTATCACCTTCTCTTCCTTCTAGTGGAGGTTGATGCCTACAAGCTCAAGTTGGTTCCTGTTTCCTCTTAATAATCTAGAATGGATGAGTTTGGAGAATTAACTGCAATTTTTTTTCATCTGTAATTATATGATTGCAAATGCATGATTTCCCTTCACTTATCATATCAAGCAGTGAAGGTTCAAAACTGACATTTCTTTGACCCTTTCAGTATATATGCATCAATATGAATGGTACTGGGTTGTGACTGGATTGGTTACTCAAATGAGTTAATATTTATGTGTACATGCTTATGTGCTTGTCAGTTGGTATTTTGATCCTCTGCTCAGTATAAGTGTGTACAATGTTTGTTTTTTGACATGCTATGCATACCCTTGCCCAGGATATTTTATTCTTATCTGTGGTCCGATATTTTGTTTCTTTCGGTCCTTTTGATGATATATCATAAAGAAATCAGTGAATGCCATGGTCAAAGCTGCTCCCAGCATCATAAAATAGATTTCATTCCTTCAGGAAAGTAATTGGCCCTTTTTAGTAATCTAGCCTGTCCTTATGACTGGTTGTTGTCTGCTTAGATCCAATTTTTGTTTCAAAACATTTTTTTGAAACTTTCTCAGGGTATCACAATCATCTCATCTTTGCATCCATGATTTGGGATGGTGGATTGTGCTAATTTGACAATAAACTGTCTCTCTAGTAGAAACATCTCCAGATAGCAGTAATATGTTCAAGCTTTTGAGGACAGTTTAATTCATAATCCTTGGTGGATTGTCTTTTTTCATCTGTTGACAATTTTGTCTTTCCTTCATTGTCAAAGATCTTGGATTGTTTGGGAGCTTCTCTTTTGTTATTTATAGGTGCTTTGGTTTCTGATTTAAATTTGCTAGGGAATGGACAGATCACCCTTAGCTATGTGAACCCTCTTCCCACTTAACATCCTGGTGTTGGATCTAGAGAAACACTAGAATCGTTCAGGCGATGTCCATCTTGAGGTCTCCTACTGGCTGTTCCCTGCAATATCTCCAGTAATCCAAGGGGAAATGAGAACTACAGTATTTTTCATAAAACAGTCCTAAGGAACTGCACTCTCCTTTATCACGAGACCTTTACATAACAAGAATTCTTTATGATTGAAAAAGAACTACATTAGTTCTCTTATGAAATGTGCAAAAGCACTTCATTCTCTGCTCTTTTGCCTTATCTTTGTCTCATCATCATCACGTGTTGTTTCCCACCTAGTGAGATCAGTTGCAAGGAATCTATTATGCCTTGTCTGCTAATCTTGGGCTATTTCCCTAGTGAAGCCGGCTATTTCCCTAGTGAGCCCAGCTATTTTCATATCTTTATTAATGACCTCTAAAGTTGTTCTTTTTGTCTGTCCTCTTGCTCTTGTAGGGCCTCAACTTCGATAAACTCACTCATCGAGTTATCCAAACCAGTAGTGTTTGGTTTGTATTGCATGTGATGAAGTCACATAATTTCTACTTCTTAGCAGCTTATTACCCACTAATTCTACCTTTAAGTTATCTTAATTATTTCATTTCTAATTTTATCATTTTATGGTTTTATTATACATCCAACTCAACATTATCATTTCAGCTACACATGTTTTTCTTTAATTGCCCAACATTCGGAAGCATAAAACATGGCTGGTCTTATATCTGTTGTATACCCTTTTCATTTTACTCTGATTGGTACTTGATTATCAAATGAAATTTCTGAAATACCATGACATTCATTCCACTTGGCTTGAATTTAATATGCAACAGTTATGAATTTCTCCACTTTCCTGAACTATTGATTCTCGATGACAAAAAATGGTCACTTCAGAGTACTGCTAGACCTGCAATTTCAGCGAACTCCTCTCTAACTATTGTTGCTAAAAATTGCACTCCATATGTTGGTTTTAGTTTGAATAGTTTTAAAAAGCCTTATATTCTAGAGCACCTTGCATTTATCTAATTTCAAACTTATATCTCTTCATTTCATCTATTAAAACTGTCATCTACAAACAGCATACACCAAGGGCACCTCAACTTCATCTCAAAGAAAATATTTCTAGGCCAAAAGAGTATTAATTTTGAGCTGTTAATGCAGGAAACGGCTTTTCCAAATGATTAATGAACTTCCCACCATATTTGAGATTGTGAGTGGGACTGCCAAAAAGCAAGCAAAAGAGAAAACGCCAGCCACCCCCAACAGCAGCAACAAGAGCAAGTCAAGCTCAAAAACAGTGAGTTAAAATGCTTCGCATTTCTAATCAAGACATCTTTGCTAACCCTTTTGCTATAGTTCCCAATTTTCTGAAGGTCGAGAAGTTGTTTTCCCTCTGAACAATGGTGAAAGGTTATAAGTTACTTCAAAATACATAAATAAAAGATTACAAATGCAATATTTTGAAATGCTTTTTCTTCAAACTTAACTAGAAATCTTCGGTCTTTTTCACTCAGAATTGTAGTTTTGCTGCCACTTCCAATTCCAACTCATGTTGGCTTTCCATTTTCTCTAGGCCCAACACCAGACTGTAGGATTTGGATTGTAAGTTCAATGGTACTGAAAATTCCAATTTTGTTCCTTTTTATCATCCCCAGCAACAGAAACAGCCAGAATCTCAAACAAAACCGTCAAAAATGGAGGCTCTGAAAGAAGATGAAGACAGCAGGGAGGAAGAAGAAGAAGAAGAGCAAGGATCAACACTCTGTGGAGCATGCGGTGAGAACTATGCAAATGATGAGTTCTGGATCTGCTGTGACATATGTGAGAGATGGTTCCATGGCAAGTGTGTTAAAATCACTCCTGCTAGGGCTGAGCATATAAAACAGTACAAATGCCCCGCCTGCAGCAACAAGAGGGCAAGAGTCTAGAAAGGCAGTTGGAAGCATAGGTTCAAGAAATATGAACCTATATAGATTTGGAAGCCTTGTCAGTGTTTCAGAATCAGGGAGTAGGTTGTCAACAATTTGCAGGCGCAAGTCAGGATTTTGGTATTTAGGCTTTTGCTCTTTCTTGTTTTCAATTACATGTTCCTAGAAACCATGATGTGAGTGAGTTTAGACAGCAGCTTGGTATAAAATCCATTGTGTTTTACCTTTGACTATATATTTTATCATATATTTAAATCATATTTGTCCAACGAGTGGATAACATAATTCGTTTGGTTTCTTTACAGCTCTCCAGACCTTTTGGAGTGATATAGATGTAGGCCTTCAAGGATCATCTAATTTCTGCTTGGTTAGGTCCTCTGGAACCATGTTGATTTCATTATTCTATGCCATGTTTGGAGTGCTTTTGCCACCTGGCAGTCCTGTTCATCTGCAGTTTCTTCCTTCACAAGGCCAGAAATGTGGTACCGCCAATCTCATGCACTCAGTAATGGGTACTGTGGATCTGTGCATGCCTCAATTAGTGGTAAAAGGAGGCATGATATTTTGGAATTCGGATCTTTTTGAACCAATTGAAGCATATTAGGTGCTGGGTTTTTGGGCCCTGCATCCTTGACTGACAGTTGTTCTCCAATTCACACATGCTGGAGAAGGGACATAGATATCCGGGCACAAAAGCTTGTAATGAATTTTTGAGGTCTAAAAGCTGGAGTAGATGATATGCCTGCATCCGATAATTTACTAAAGGTAATTGAGAAATGCTTGTTCTTTGCCTTGTGCGTGCAAGTTTGCCTGCTTGATTTCTCCCACCCCAACCCCTTCCCTCCTTTTTGGTATGTCGCTAGCTAAAGTGGATTTGGCGGTGCTAAATTTCCTGCTTAATCATGAAAATATTCATTCGATGTTAATCGAAGTCCTCCATGCCCAATGATGTATTCATCAAAAGGCGCTCCAGCGCAATGATGCATTCGTCGTACGCACGGAGCTAAAAGCAAAAAGAAACAGGGCTAACGTCAGGATTGGCCTAATTACGCTTTATTCTCTTCTTTGATTGTACAGATGCCAATGGGGCTTTACAACCAAATGCTGAAACTGAAGGCAACTGCATATGTCGGCTGCTTGCACAAACTGGAGAAGGGCCAAAACTATAATTCCTCGCACGATAGATTACAATCAAATAATGACACATCAGTGTATCACCAGTAATCCTTGCAAGAGCACACCCCATTCTTAAACATATGAAACCTGTTGTTGTCCCTCACCAAAATTTCCCTACCAGTCAATTTTGAAATCATCTTAATAGCAAGATGGCAATCACCACACACTCTGAGGTTCTTCACCACCCTAATCACAGTCCCTGCTTCACTGACCACAAGCCCAAATCCAACAGCTAGCTTCTCACTGTGGGTCCCTACCATTTCTTCCTTCTCTTCATCCTCAACATCTCTCAAAACACAGCTCTTGTCAGCCATATATCCTAGTTTCCTCATCCTTCTCCCTAGCTCTGCCAATACCCCATAAATCTGTGCCGTCAGCTCATGTGACTTGTCTCCAGCTATAAATCGATGGATTCTCTCATTGAATTCAACCCAGCTATGCCCTGTTGTCTTCCTCACACCCTTCTCTTTCATCAACTTCCATACTTGCTCGGCATCACCCCATCTCCCCACTGATGCATATATATTTGAGAGCAATACATAGTTGCCAGAGTTTTCTGGTTCAAGTTCAAAGAGCTTTTCTGCAGCTAGCTCCCCAAGCTTGACGCATTTGTGAATGCGGCAGGCATTGAGGAGAGCTCCATAAACTCCTGCATGTGGCTTCATTGGCATTCTGTCTACCAGTCTCTTTGCTTCCTCCAATTCACCAGCCCGGCATAGTAGATCAACCATGCAGGCATAATGGTCTACTTCTGGATCTTCAATCGACTCAAAAATCCTTTGGCCTTCTTCTGATAGGCCAGAATGGCTACAGGCAGTTAGTACACCAATGAATGTTATACTATCTGGTTTAATGGCTTCCTCTTGCATTGTTGACATCAGACCAAGGGCTTCATGTCCATATCCATTAGCTGCAAGTCCTGTGATCAACGAGTTATACGAAACTATGTCCCTCATTGGCATGTCATAGAAAACTTTCTTAGCTTCATCCATGCTCCCACACCTCGAATACATGAAAATCAATGAATTGTAGCCAGCGATGTTCAACTGGATTTTGTTTGCAGCAATAAAGTCCACTGCCCATCGTCCCAGTTCTAATGTCCCAAGATGTCCACAAGCCGAAATGACACTTACCATTGTTACTTCATCTGGTTTCTGGCTCTTCATTGTCACCATTTCTTTGAAGAGTTCAACTGCTGCATCAGACTGCCCATTTTGAGCATACCCGGAAATCATTGAATTCCATGAAATGACATTCTTTTCAGGCATCCTTTCAAAGAGATCCCTTGCTGATGTCAAATCGCCATTCCTTGCATAAGCTGATATCATTGCATTCCAGGAGACCTGGTTCCGATCCGTCATCTCATTGAAAATTTGCCTTGCAGTTGCCAGACTCCCACATTTTGCATACATATCCAGCATTGCAGTCTTGACAAAGCAATTCATCTCTATCTGCCTCTTCGCAAGGGACCCAACCAGTGATTTGGCAAGCTGAAGATCGCCGCGAGCAGAGCATGATGAGATGACAGTGACCCATGTTGTCTCATCAGGCTGCACACCTGCATCCAACATCTCCTCAAACAACCCAAGCCCTTCTTCTGCCAGCCCATTCTGCACATAACCCGACAGCATTGCATTCCATGACACTACACTCCTTACAGGCATCTCCTCAAAGAATCTTCTTGCATTATCCAAATCACCACACTTGGAGTACCCACTTACCATGGCAGTCCAAGAGACCACGTTCCTCTCCGGCATCATTTCGAATATTTTCTGGGCCTCCACTCCATCACCCCACTTCCAATACCCCGACACCATTGAATTCCAGTCAGCAACTGTTTTGTCGGGAATTTCATCGAACGCTCTTCGAGCAGTCTCAATGGGCCCATGTTTTGCGTACATGTCTAACACCGCATTGCGTATGTATCGGTCCGAGCCGTAGCCCAGTTTCAAAACGTGCGCTTGGATTCCAACGCCTGCCTTCCCCGCCGATTTAATCAGGATGGGGAAGACGAAGGCGTCGGGCCTCACGTTGGATCTCTGCATTCGGGCGAACAGCGCGACAACGTATCCGTGTGCTCCGAGCTGACAGTACAGTTTGAGGATGGAGGTGAAGAGAAAGACATTGGGGCGAGGCACGGAATCGAACAGCTGGCGCGCATACGAGAGCGGTGCCCGTATCCGGCCACAAGTGGAGAGTAGGGTGGAAATCCAGTAGTTGTGGTGGTGGAAGGAGTGATGAATGATCTGAGCATGGATTTGCTTCAGGTGTTTCAAGTTCTGCACGTGCGGGGCAACGAGGCCCAAATGCGACATGTATGGTAATTAACATGGCAACGCGTTGTCTTGCTCCTCTTGGATTGCTTTTCAATCGGTGACTGTAGTTGGCAAGCCAGGAGCATTTGCAAAAGAAGCCTTTTAACTGTACTCAGTTGTAAATTAGATTATCTTATTTACATATTTATAGAATAAATCCTTTAAATTATCAAATATTGTAAAATAAACCCCATTGACTAATAGAGTCTAGCGACGATCTAAATTTAAAATGCATAGATCGATATTTTCAAGAGTCGAGATTACAATTAAACAAATTTAAAGTTTAACAATTTTTTAAAAGAACCTTTTCATTTCTAAAAAACTCTTTCATAAGTCTAATGTAATAGCCTTCTCAGATATTTTAATTTATTTTCAATATTTTAATTTTCTTTTCAGTGAAGGTTCTTGCACCAAGAGTGGAAAAGATTTTTAAAAAATAAAAAGATTCCTACAAAAATATATTAAACTCTAGCTTTGCCTATCCAAAAGTTAAATCCTCTACATTTTTTATCTATACATTTGAAATATCCACTATCAATATGCAAGTAAAAGAAGCTGATTTGCAATTAGGGTAAATTAAATAGGTTATTTTACAAAAGAAAATTGTACAGTAGACATTGAATGAGAACCGGTTCTCATCAGAGCCACTCTCATCATTTGATTGAATGAGAACCGGTTATTATGACAAACATAATAGCTTAATGCCTATTGGTTTCACAGTGCTTATTAATCAGACTAAGTGTCTGTTTGACCCGGTGTTAAGATTTAAGAATTTTATTAAAGCACATTTTATATACAAAATTTTTTTTAAAAAAATTCGAATAGGAGCTTTAATATTAAAACTAAAAATTAATTTTCTATGAACTCCGATATGCATAAAGCGCTCTCTCCTCTTCTAGCCAAACAAATATTTCTGACATTTTGGCATGAAAAAGCCCTTATGTGCTCCCTCCCAAAATGCATGGCCAAACAGACACTAAGTCTACTCATTGCTTCTATGTGCGGTTTGGACAAAAGTTAGTAAAAAGGTTAGAAGATAAGGTAGAATTTACCACCATGTGTACAGGGTAAATGGTTGTACTTTGAAGCTTCTAAACTCTTTAAGTTGGGATGTTTGTTTTGAAGTAAAAACATATTTATCTGGGCTAAGAAAGTAATCTTAACTTGATAAGATTTTTAATTAGCTTTTTGCTGTCATTCAAATAAGCTAAACGTTGGCTGTTAAATACAGTGCAACTGGGATTGAATCCAACCCAATCAACCACTCAAGTCATTTTTTGCTATGGAGCTCCGTTTTTAGCTCTCAACTCAACAAAGAGAGGGAAAGAAACGAAGATGATCGCTCAAACCCAAATCCTGAAATGGGGCGCTTTGAGGAGCTTCATCAACGCCTCTTTTCCCTCTCCTCCTTCAACCGCGCTACCAAAACGTCGTTTCCCAATTCAAATCCTCTCCTTTTCTGCTGCCACGACTTCTAGTGGCAGCAGCCAAAACTCCAATTCTAAAGATTTCCTCTCCTCAACGGACGATCAGCTGATGGCCCAATGCGAGATGGACACCTTCAAGGCGTCGGGCCCCGGAGGCCAGCACCGCAACAAGCGAGAGAGCGCCGTCCGCCTCAAGCACATCCCCACCGGCATCATCGCCCAGGTTCGTTTTCTGTCTTAGTTCCTGTATATGATTTTTCCTCGGCTCGGATATTGGATGCCCTGCATCCGACTTAATTAGCTTTCGTCCTGGGTGTGTTCGATGAAATGCCTGGGGTTTGAGATTTTGTGGTTGCTGCCTACTACACCCTCAGTCACGTTTGGTGCGTATTTTACTGGCTTGTATTGTGGTCTACTGTCGATAACATGAAATCTCCAGATACACCGTTACAAATTACGGCAAGCATGCCCTTTGAATTTTCCTCTTTTTTAAAAAAAAATGCAGTAAATTTCTGCGTCAGAGACTGAGAATTTTGACAAAATCGGCGACAATCCTCATGTTAGTACAATGTTGAGCACATGTGCCAGAATTTTCAAATATCCAGGCCCATTTTATTTGGGTCGCTGAAACATGCTTGCCACATCGAATTTTTTATGTACAAGCCACTTCTACCAGCAGCGAACTTCAAGCTCCACGTTGGTCGCACAGATACATAGCATGCTACACAACACCTGTTGATTGGTACTTGCATGCTTGATCTCAAGGTGTTGTTTGACTGCATGGCTCACAATTCTCACGTGCTTGGTTTCTGTTTATTTCATGCCTTTCAAAGTTCCATCAATCAAGAATTCCTCTAATTCTTTCCATCATTAAAAAAAATGGGGGACAGGCCGCAGAGGACAGGTCACAGCATATGAATCGAGCATCAGCATTGGTTCGTTTGCGTACTCTGCTAGCTCTTAAAGGTTACAACAAACTGCTTCCCATCCATTTTTTCTCGTTTGATCAGGGAATACAGAGGTTTGAGATTCATGTGAGCACTTCTGTAATTTCCATGATTTTGCTTTCAGGACTGTTTTCTCCTATCAATTTTTTTTTTTTTTTGTTACAGTAAGGCCACTTGGATATTTACCTTGGTTTTCATGTTGTATGACTTGCAAAAGAAACAGACTCTTTATTTTGCCCTGCAAACCAGACAGCTTGTAACACTAATAAGACACTTTTAAAAAATAAAAAAGAAAGAAAGAAAGGTGGCAATTTATGGAATGTGATAGAGTTAACACTTTGAAGTTAAACTTTAGATTTAACAAATTATGATTAGCTTCTTTAATGGTGATAAGCATCAAATAGCTTAATTTGAAAAGGATCATTTAAAGCTTCCCTAATTCAAAATTTCAAAATTATCTGAATTTCAAGGGTGATCAGCAGCATGAAGTTTGTCTACATGCACATATAGTATGAATAATGGATCATCACTATCATTAAAGACTTACCCAACCAGTTGAAGTCAGCTAGGATTCAATTATGAATCTGCAATTATATTGAGTGGACACGACAAAAAATTAGATGTGTTTCCTAGCAGTTGCAATGTCAACATTTGTAACCATCCTTCCTGCCCTGCTTGAATGTAGTGGCATGAGTGAGCTGATATATCCCAACAAAGATAATTCTGCTTCATTTAACTGAAACATTTCTGTTGAATTTGACAATATGTCAGTGGGCCTTTAATCTCCTTCAAGTTTGTTATTTGGCCTTAAATTTGAAGGGCATCTAACATTCTTATTTTAGTATCATTATGAATCGCTTCAATTGAACAGTTAGAAATTGAGGTATGGTAGCTTCAACCATATGGCTTAAGCCACAATTTCCATATCAAACATTCAGTCTTTTATAACTTCCTGTTTCCATTCAAGCAGAAAAAGATGTGGTGATATATTTAACTTGCTCTTCAAGGCTAATAAGTTAGGATAGGGCATAGATAATGGAAACTATAGCCAAACACAGTCAGATGTTTCCTAAGTCTTTTACATGTTTGTAACCTATGCAAGATTTCTCTGTATTGTGATGGTAATGCATGTCTGCTGATATAGGACATATTCTTTTATGGAACTAGTCAGGAATCCGGTAGATCTGGAAGATTACAAGCCTCCCCTTGAACTTCTTCGGATCCTTCCTGCAAAGTCAACAATTAGAGGATCAGATGTTGGCCCCCAAATTGGACCCAATAACCCAAAGTTTACATTGGTATCCATTCTGAGTCCTTCCTATGCTAGAACTCATATTGTGGTGTTCCTGAATACCTGTATGTGAGATTAGGTTTTTCATACTGGTTTCTTGGGTGTCATACAGGGAATGAATGCTCTGTTGGATCTGATTTATGCTGTTGAAGGTTCTGTGTCAGAGGCAGCAAAACTATTGGGGTACATGAAACATCAACACTTGAAATTTCTTTCTTAGTTAATGTTTCATGGATGCATGTTCAGATGTTGTTAGTATATTCTTTCCAAAAGAAAATTGTTATGATTGTGAATTTAATGCTTGCTGCAAATTCTTGTTTGCCTCCGTTGTGTTGTAGGTTAAGCACAGGTGCTCTTTCACGGTTGATATTATCAGAGGATTCACTTCGAAAGGAAATTAATGAGCTGAGGGCATCTAAGGTAGAAATGACACAAATAGACTTGGTAACCAGCTAGCCATTTAAAATAGTCACTCTTGGTAGGAGTCAAAACAGTGAGTTTATGTTAGATATAGAACTGTCTATCAGATTCTGATGAAGCAATCATTTATAAAAGTGTATTATTCTTTATAAGATTTCAGTATCTGCAGCTATGTTTTTATGTATATCTCTTCTGATTTTTTAGTACTTCACATGTGAATCAGATAATAAATGAGTAGCCTCCCATTGGCAATTCCTGTAGTCCTTTTCCTTGTGAGCGTTGAAGTTACAAGTTCACCCCTTGCAAACAATAAACAGTTTAAATCTCAGATCCATCTTGAAATTATTATTTCCTCATCTTCTGATTTGGAAACCACAGATATATTCTTTCAACATGGTTTGAACCAGTCTAACAGTGCTCCAGTTGTTTATAATGCCTTGGCATCTCTGATTCAATCTTATCTTCAATTAACCTCCACTAACTGGAACTGTTGATTACAAACCCTCACATTGGTTGCAAGCTATATGGACGTCCAATTCAAAATATTTTGTATCAGCAGCGTTAGCAATGGTTACTTATACATCGTAGCATAAGCTGATTTGCTGCTGCTGCACTGCTCTTTCCATTTGATCACAATTTCAATGAAATTTGCCACCGCTCAAAAATTAAAGTAACAATTTATTTCCCACAGCATCATTCTGGGGTCTTTTGTTGAAAGCCTTTGACTACTTGCTTCTACATTGCGGTGTTTTATATTTGGTTTCACCTGTTCTTCTTTGAGTCTCATCGTGTATTTGTGTCATACGCCTCTGGTTTTTGGTATTTGCCTTTATTACTGCTGTTAAAAAATAGAGTTCACCCGTTTTCTAGCATCATTGATTTAATGAATTGTGTCTAGACAATCGTTTTTAATGTTTTTCATTTTTCTTTTTTTGTTTCCATTTTTGGTCCACTCTACTTTTTCATCTTGTCTATTTGACCATTTTCTTTGACAGACGCATGTTGGAAGCTTTCATGTTAGTAACTTGTACTTCTTTCTAATTTTAAGAAATCGCATGAGCAAACAACTTCGATCTTCATGTAGGGTATGAAGCCACTTAAGTGAGGTCAGATTGATGGGAAGAGCACGTACCAGGGGTGGTTTATTTTGCTTCTGAAGAGGGGGATGCTAGTATGC